>NW_025912291.1:0-18153 GCF_018835915.1 Vigna umbellata
TGTTGTTCTTCATTTTGATTTATGAGTTAATTTGCTAGATCATTAATATCATATAATTGATTAATTTAACAATTTAATTTGAGCAAGTTTTGATTTGATTCTATTTTATTGATTAGGTTATATCCTTTTATCTTGGATGAACTTTACTTGTGTAGTGCTGTTCGCATTATTGAGATATTATTTATGTTGATGAATAGTTTGATTATTTTGGAGTTGAGATAGTTTCAGGTTTTTATTGCACATATGGTTTGAGTATTCTAGAGTTTATATGATTGTCTTATTTATAATGTATACTCTAAGATGCTTAGAAATAGTTTTAGGTAGAGTAGATGAGTTAAGAGTGGAAAATGTGTTTAATTACGCTGATCAAATTAATTGAGTGGTGTTAGACGACTCCAATATTTGTTTGATAATTTCTAAATTATTTAATTTTTTATTATATTTTAATAATTACAGTCTATTTTGAGATTATATATTTTCTTTAGTGATATTGTGTAATTAAAAATGAAATTTATATATAAAGTACTGTTAATAGAAAAAGCCCTTCCCCCGAAAGTGATATGGTTTGAAAGTTTCTCATTCTCACGTTATAAGTTTACCTGTGATGTTTAAATAAATTGTCCCTCCACTTTTCTTTAAAGCAAAAGTTTTGTTATCATTAGTTCATATTCCAAGTTTTATTCGCAAAAGAAATAAAGTAAAAATGTTAATTATTTCGGATTGAATAATATGTTTAGAATATTTGTGAATTTTATTTTTTATAAGTTAAGATAAATTTAAAGTTTAACCATTAAAATAATATTAAAATAAATTAAAATTTATTCTTTATTATTATTATTATTATCAATTATCTATAGATGTTAGAGAATTATATTTAAAGTTTACATTGAATAAAAATAAGGTAGAGTTTCACTGTAATAAGTATAAATCTATCTTATAAGTTAAATCTGTAAAGTTATATTTGGTAATCTTAAAAGTAACTTTTTAAAAGATGTTATTAAAATATTTTAATGTAACTTTTAATATAAATATTAAATAAAATCATTTTTATACTAAATAAATTATGTTAAGAAAAAATTATTATTTTGTATATTTTTTTTTGGGAGTTCGTTGTTGTTTTTGACGATGAATATTAATCAATACTAACACACATATCTCCACACTGGTAAAATATTATCTTCTTTGGACCAAACCCTCACCGATTTGTTTTTGGTACCATTGTAAAGAGCCTCTTACTAATGGAGGTATCTATATGTATATAAACTCATATCTGTTTTATTTTTTAACCTATGTGAGACTTTGTTTGTATCCCAACATATATATGTCTTCATTATCTTTTTTACATTTTTTTTCAAACATTTTTTATATTTTTAAAATATTGTACCTGTTTATTTATTTTTTCGTTTTAAATTTACTTTACGAACAAACTCTAGTACAAAATATAATGAAAGATATAGCGTTGTCTATTTAATGCACAGTATAATAAAAAATATGTTTTTTTATAACTTAATAGTATTAAATAAAGTCAATATCTAATATCTTAAAACTACAAGACGTACTTAATTCCATTTCATGCATTAAACATGAAATATTTTATGAATGAGGTAAAAATCAGTACATTCTAAAAATAAAATTTGGCTTAAACTACTAAGAGGAATCTTTATCTTACAAGAAAACATGGATTTAGTAAGATTTTTTGTTTTTGTATTTCTGTAAGTGTAAGGTAAGATGTTTTTTCCATTTTGGATGAATGAAGTAAATATGATATATTTTTGATTTTTTAACACCATAATCATTACAGTTTTGAGACTCAGTACAGTTTTAAAAGTATATAAATATGAGATATATTTTCCGTTAATGTCATATAATTTTTACAGTTTTAGAATCCAATCCCCAGCATTGAATGCTACAATAGCAGCATCGCAGAGACGCAGGAATGAGAAGCCTCCACTTAAGGCAACACGACTAATGCCATTATGTCAAAGTCATGAAACCATTTTACTATTAATGAAAGCTTCTATCATTAAATTTGTTTTATTTTAATTAAACTCACTATTTCAATTTTATAAGCATAAAGATGTACCATGATATTTTAACAACTTTTTTTAACAACTTTTTGACAATAGACTATGTGTCACTATTTTATTGGTCCGTGTATTTGAAACGGATCAATCACAATCTACCACATAAGTTGTTGTAAAAAAGTTGTCAAAAGAAAGTTGTTAAAAAGATATTTTCCCACAAATACTGTTCTTACCATGTGGACATGAGATTTTTAAAACATTATATCCTATACTTTTTATATTTAGTTAAAATATTTCTCCTTATTATTTAACAATTGGTTATCTTTGAAGTGATAACATATAGTTTGAGCATTTTAGAGTTGAGGTGATTTTCTATTTGTAATGTTGATGAATAGTTTATTATTTTAGAGTTGTGATGGTTTGAGGTTCTTATTGCACATATAGTTTGAGCATTTTAGAGTTGAGGTGATTTTCTATTTGTAATGTATACTCTAAGATCCTTAAGAATAATTATAGGTAGAATAGATGAGTTAGAAGTAGAAAAGGTGTAATTAATTACATTGATCAGATGAGTTGAGTGATGTTAGACTACTCCAATGTTAAACAAGTGTTTGTTATAATGTTATAGAGTGTTAGATGTTATGTGTGAGTTGCATGCATTGTGGTCTACATGCATGATTGGACTCGTTAGACGAGACTCTGTGCTATGGGTGAAGTTGACAATAAGGACAAGGAAAGACACTTGACGGATAGAGAAAAGATATGGAAGGAGAATATGGTCTGGCACTTTGATTGTCTTTTATTAAGATAAAAGTTAAATCAAACAATAATATTGAGTTGTTTTGCTTTCTATTAGGGAATAATTTCAGAGCATGCAAAAAGGTATTGTGTTATCCTCTTAGAAAGGCAATAACACACTATTTTAGGTCAAGGGAAGCTTAGAGACAAGTCTTATTGCTCTTACATTCTCTTCTCTCAATCTTATTGAGTTCTCTATTTTCTCTCCAAGTCTCTCCTTTGTTTGTGCTAGTTATGCTCACTAGGTCATAATGCTAGAGAAGGTCATGTGTGAAAGGAGGTTATTGTAAGCTTGTAGTTGTGTTGTGAGATTGGGAGGGTTTGTGCTAAGAGGTAATGGAAGCTAAAATGGGTTATTTGTCTATCTTGAATGTTTTGTTAAGTGAAAATGATTCCTTGATATGAATGTGTTAACATACCTTGTATGTGTTGATACAATCCTATGGTGATTATTATGTTGATTGATTGGGAAACGAAGAATTTGAATATGCATGATGTTGTGGTTAACCATGAGAATATGTGATAACATGATGTCATGCGTATGAGAATGTATGATTAAGATGAGAACATGATGTTACTTGTATGAGATGTTGGATGTGGATTGCATGATGGTTTGAGCTTGGTTGTGTTTGCCACTATGTGATGCACTACAAATCTAGGATTCATTGGAGAACTTTAGGCGACTCTAGTCAAAACCTATGAGAAAGAGTTTTGAGGGGTATATTAGAGAGAGATGAGATAGGTGGGTCCAAGACTACAAAGATAAGGTGTAGGGTTTAGAATTGCTTAGGTAGAAGTATACTGGTGAGTATGGCTAAATGAGGCACCAAGTGTTAAAGGTGGAATCTGATGGACAAGTGTTAATCTGATGGGTCAAACTAGATGTAGTACCCATTAGACAACCTTGGGTAATTAAATGATTTCGCCTATTAGGCGAATTTAGGCTGTTAGATGACTTCGGCTACTAGATGACCCTGTCTATTTGGCAATTTAGGCTATTAGGCCACCTAGTCGTTAGACACAACATATTCTAATGGAGCACTAAACGAGATACTTATTAGATGATTAATGGGAGAAGCAATTTTGAACTCATGCCATGGTTATGTAGAGTCACTAATATGTGTAGACTAAGGCCGAGTAATGCAAGAGCTAGGGCCAAAACTACCAAGGTGTTTGAGTTGGAGGCTTAAAGAGGCTGAGTAGTAATAGAGTTGAGGCTAAATCTACCAAGGTGCTTGAGCAAGAGGTTCAAGGCAAACCCAAATAGAGTGGTTTGAGGCAGTTGCACATATACATTGTTGGGAAGTCTAAGTAGTGCCTGGACCTTGGGTTCCAATGCTACATGTGTGGGCATTTTAAGGATGTTGTGGTGACTACACTGATGGGGGTTTCAATGGGGAATGAGTTTGATTGTGGTGGTTAAGGGGTGAAGTGAATAGGTGCCAAAGAGAGTTATCCAGACTTGAGTAACACCTAGTACCCACCTGCTATGTGGATATGTGGTTTCCACCTGCTATGACCATGCCTATATGTACGAATAAATGGTTCACCAGGTGTGGTGGATGTTTCCCACTAGTCATGGCATGAAAAATCCCTATAATGTAATAGAATTTTATATACTTATTTATTCCTCAGACCCTTTTAATGTATTTGTGAACAATATGTTGTGACATCTTTTTAAATTTAACGAATGAAGAATGAATGTTTGGAAATATATGCTTTATTCCCTGTTTCACATAAAATATAAATGATCAAATGATACACCCAATTGGGCCTCATTAGACTCATCTAATGGGTTATTGAACCAGTAGATGACATTATTGTTCGTGCACCATTAGGTGGCCTTCTAAGTGTGACAATAGAGGTTATGTGAGACTATTTTGTAGGATGTTACATATACTGACCCTCATCCTATGGCATTATCATAACTCACCATATGATGTTCACTTTAAAGGAGAAATGACAGCTACCAAGGTGTCTCAATCTGGATTTTACGAGCCTACTTTGTTTGAGGATGATCATGCTCATGCCAAGAGTTGTCACAAGTAATAGAGGTTTGGAAGCATCTCATGAAGAAATGAGATACCATTGCAAGATATTTTGGAAGTTGAGGTGTTTGATTGTTAGGAAATTGACTTTGATGGTCCTTTAGCTTCTTCCTACAATAATGAGTATATTTTGGTTGCAGTTATGTCAGCAAATGGGTGGAGGCAACTACTTGTCAAGAGAATGATACAAAAACAGTCAACAAGTTCTTGAAAAGACAGTTTTTCCTCGATATGGAGTTCCTAGGGTTCTCACGTTTGCAATGTTTGTTGAGACAAAATCATCTAATGTCTAACAACCCATGGTTTGAAGTTTATCAATAAAATACTAAACAAAATATTATTTATAGAAAGTAGAGTCTAAGCGATTAAATATGCTAAAAGATAATATTAAATAAAGTAAATGTTTGTCAATATAATCATCTATCCGAAACACTAAGTAGATTAAGACATTTACAATGTATGAAATGATTGTAGTTATCCTGATATAGCATCTTAAATATAGAGACATCCAAGGGAACGCTAAGTTAAACGATAAACGCTTAAGAGTTAATATCCAAACGTGTTGGAGCCTATTAGCGTCTGACAAAATGAATCATTTGTGATAACTATGAGACACACTAAACGTTAAACTTGCTCATACATAAACAATGTAACATTACGTAGACAACTCTATGAAACAAGTGTTTAAAGAACATGTCATCTACATCAATTTGCCAATAAACGATGCTTTAATTAAATGATGTTGACATGTGCAAGAGTGCCCTGAACATATAACATGCTTTATGACCATCAACGTATAAAACATTTAATGATGTACGAAAAAGTGCTTTTGTGCTTGCATGCTATGTTCTCCTTTTTTGTGCCGAAAATGACAACTCCAAGCTTTATTCAAAACCTCTACACAAAGCTTAGAAAGACGTTGAAAGATAAGAAGGGATTTGTAGAATGTTTCCTTATAGCTTCTAGCTTAGAAATATTGTACAAACTATTCGTGTGAAAGAGCATTGTCACTTTGCTACATAGACCATAGTTTGACCAAGTACAAAAAAGCCTACGAAGCCTATTGGGTAGTCACCTTTTGTCCAATGATTATCTCTCATGGAAGTCTATATAAAGAAGTCTCGCAGAAGAGAAGAAGAGAGACGAAAGAGTGTGCAAGCTAGAGCAAGAGAGAATGTGAAGAATGTAACACCCCAAGGAGGCTACATGTAAAATAGAATAATACTTTCTTACGTAGTTTAATATAAAATCGTTCACTTTGAATATTCAGAAACTTTATTCCAATAGTATCGCGGAAGCAAAAATCACAAAACATAAATGTTGTTCTTATAAAACGTGAAAAATACAAACATAAATTTTACCGAAACAACAAATTTGAAAAGAAATTTAAATAACAAAGTCAATAAAATCCCTGAAGAACTAATTTCCCTCCTATCGTTAGTCTACTGCACTCCAGCACCATCTGCAACTTCATCTACTCCCATACAAGTACGATCATTGTAGGTGGAAACCACAACCACAACATACAAGAGTGAGCAACCAAAAATGATATCATATCATATAACACAATAAAACAATATTAAACACAAACCATAACGAGTCATAACATCATATCTTCACTCAGAAATAATATCTCAACCAATCCATTCATAAACCAATGTCGTTTTCTTGCAGTTTGTCGTCCCAACCTATTTCACAAAACAGGATCTCATGTAAAGACTAACGAGTAAAAACATCGATTCTACGCACATCGGTGCACTATACTCAACATGAGCCGAAGTGTTTGGACGAGACATCCAACCCTTTCTTTCCTCGTGCAAGAGGAGAGGTGACACTCAAATCTTTGTCTCTACATGAGACCCAATCTCCTTCTCATATCGTAATACAAAAACTCACTCAAACGACAAAATTCCAAGGGAAAAGATAACTTTATGTTCACATCACACTTCAATACACATTCTCAATAATATCCGTTAAGCCAACACTCACCCATATTAACCATCGACACTATTTGATTTCCTTATCACTAGTGCAGCGAAGAGAAACGACAACGGTTGATTTCGAATCGAGGAATATACCAGCAAGGTAAAAAGGTGGGGGTCTTTAGGTCTCGGTTCAAACCGAGGTAATATGTCAAAGGTTTCTGCTTCGGTTCCCCTGCACCTAAAGTAATAAGAAAGAAAAAAAAAGAAAAAAGAGGGAGAAGGGGGGGGGGGAGAGAGGGGTTATTACCTCAATTCAACCGAGGTAATAACATGGGCTTATGATAGCGGTTCAGGCTAGAACCGATGTCAAAGCCTTTTGTATTTTTTTTTTTAAAATCACGTGCACTCTAAATTGCCAACCAAACCCAAAAATACATCGTTGAGCTCTTGGCCCAAAAGGTTCACTCCCAGTCTGCCAAAAAGAAGTTGTCAACGCCGGCCACCTTGACACCCATGGCCACCACCATCAGCGCCTCCCTTGCCACCACTTGCGTAACCAAAGAACAACCAAAAATCAAATAACGAACGGGAAACCCCAAATTAAGAGACGAAACTCATATCCCAACCATCAATCTTAACCAAACTTACAAGATTAAAACACCATAACAAGAAAGAGCCCAAATTCAATTTGAATGAAACCCTACATCTCAAATCACAAAAGAAATCAGTTCATCATAACAGAAGCCCCCAAAATTGAAGAACAACCTAAACCCTAAATTGCAAAATCAACACCACCAAAATAACAGTGTCATTTTTTATGCTGCCATCACCGGATACTCAGCCCTTCATCCTCGTCGTCATTGGCGGAGGTCACTAACGACACGTCATCGTCGTCTTCTGTCGCCACCGCGATGCCGTTGTCACCTAGGCTCGATCAGAACCGAACCCGGGTATGCTTCGAAGGAAGAAAGCTTTCGCGATCCCACCAGCACGAGAATGCCAACTAAGACGCCGAAAAAGAAAACCTTCCCTACGACGCTTGAACCAGAACGAAAGAAAAATAGGGAAAAGGGGAAGAAGAGAGTGGCGCTACCTCCTCTTGCATCGCGACCTAGAAAAATAAAGAGAAAAGGAGAAGGTATACTAGCGCAACGAAGGACCCGGAAAGTCCACCACGAACCACCATCGAAGGCGAGAGCACGCCTGAGTCGCGCTTCTACAGTGCCGCTACTCTCGCCGCCTTGAGGTCATTGTCTCTCTTCGAGACGTAGAATTTCTCGACCCCAAGACTGGGTGGTCCGCGAGAAGAAAAAGAGGAAGAAGTTGGTTTCTCACGTTAGCTGGAATAGAGAAGAGAATGGGGAAGAGTTTTCTTATTAGGGTTCTTAGTCTAAACCCATTGATGAGTGCATATTTATGCCCACATTTATGCTTTAAAATTAAAATTTTTGATGAGATTCATGTGCTTAAATGATTGATTTAAAGTGAACTTGTGATGATTGGAATTTTGGGTTTGAGAATTAAAGAGACGTAAAAAGCGAGTTGTAGCACATAAATTATTCTTGGATTTTCTAATATTTATTTGTGCAGCTGAAATTAAAGCTTTATTGGTCTAAATTACAAATTAAGGCCCAAAATCAGATTTTACTTGGAAAATAATGTACAGATGGGCCAAACAGACAACTTTTACCCTTGCACCTCCCAATTTCCCTACATACACCCCTCTTCTCTTAATCAGGCCCAATACTAAGCCAAACAGTAATCCTATTCTAAATACACCTCCTAAATTTCCCTACCCATACCCCTCCTAAGCCAAACTTCACCAGATCATGCCACGTGGCAGTCCACCACTAACAGACTGAACTACTCAGATGATGCCACACCACTAATCCTTGCAATCACTAGTGAACCAATCAGAACACGCCACCTCAACCCTAACACATGAGCATCATCTTCCACCCACTGAAACCCTAGCAGTCGTTCCGCTTCCGCCAGGCCATGCACCGTCACAGCCATCATCATCGCGCCATCATGCCGCAAATCCAAACAACCACGTCGCCGGCTACCATCTTCTTCCTCGCGAGCTTCTCGGCAGCCAACCCCAAACCGGAGCCGTAAGCCCTCTATCACTCTCCTCCTCCTTCGCGCACCACGTCGCTATCCTCCATGGCATCCACCGCATGCCGCACATCACCTTCTTCCACCACCTTGCCGTCGTGCCACTACATGCCATCACCTTGCCGTCGCAGAATCGTGCCATCAACTTCATCATTTTCTTCGTTTCCACAGCCACCACCGCGAGACTTCAACCACGTCCTCCACCGTCAAAGCCGCTGCTGCCAGCATCATCAGCAACCTGCAAAAAAAAATCCCAAGCAAAGTAGTCGTCGCAAGAGCAAAGGGGGAAGCCCTTTCCCAATCTGAAACACTAATTGGGGGAGAAAGAGGGCTGACGTGGCAAGCTCTCATTGGTCGCGTCCTTCCTTAGTCAAAACTGGTCAACATATTTGAATCTAGTCAAAGCTGGTCAACAGGGGTTCTGGTGCAATTTTGGAGAATTCTGAAGGGGCTAAAGTGTAGATAGAAGAAATTTCAGGGCATTTGTGCAATTTTGGAAAGTCAGAAAAGCTAAAAGATAAAATTCAGTTGTTGAATTAATTTAATTTGGGAATATCAACAGAAAATATCTTCCAAATAATGTTATAATTATCTAAATCTTTTAGTTATTTGGAAGATATAAGAGAAAAGATTCTGTCAACTGAATATTCAGAGTCTAAGCCCAATCAAGCCCTATATAAAGAGACCCAGGGGAGGCAGAAAATGACTGCACTTCATTCATTCATTCACCACTTCTCTCTCTCTCTCTCTCTCTTATTTCATCTTGTTTTCAACTCCATTCATGGAGAGCTAAGCATCTAGGGCTATTCTGCTGTAATTCCATTATGGATTCTGAGGTTAGATTGAGTTAATGCAATTGTTTATTTTAATTATTGCTTTAAGTTGTTCTCTCTCTATATCTTTCATCTCTTTATCAAATTAAAAGCAAAGATTCTTGCATCATAATGTGTTTGAATCTACATGCATACTAATTATATGAGTTCTAGGATTTCTAGGTTAAATTGAGAATCTACTTTGATTTAATTTAGGAACTTTCATATGATTAAATGGTTTTTACTATCAATTGAGAATGTACTTTGATTGGTAGTAATAATTGCAACTATAATCAATTGAGAATTTACTTTGATTGATTAGTTTTTAATTTGGATAGGCGATTTAAGAATAGACATGATTAAACACAATAGGATTTAATTGAGAATGTACTTTGGTTGAATTCATTGTGAATAGAGAATTTACTTTGATTAAGTGCATGATCGCCCTCAAATTAATTAAGAATGTACTTTAATTAATTTGAAACTTAAATAATAATCAATTGAACAATTATCTGTGAATAACCGATGATGAATCTATCTTGGAAAAGTAGTGGAATTAACCTATTTCATTATAATCGTTTTTAAGTTTATTATTTGATCTTTAAACCTTCTCCAAACATCATTTTTATTCTTGAACATTGCATTGCATTCATAAGATTCAAATATTAAAAGGCAATTCCGTATTCGTTGGGAGACGACTCAGGGTTACTTTAATTTTATCTAGTTTCTTGAATACTACTTCGCAATACTGAAGTTGCCTGAAAAGTAGTATTAATTTGATACCTTCAACGGCAACGTATCACCCATTTAGAACAAAATTTGAAAAAAAAAACTAATGTAGAGAGCGGTGAAAAATGCAAGAAAATGGCAATGGGAGACATGGTGCAGGGAGAACGAGAGCATGCTGTTTTTGCAAAGGTTTTAACCTACAAAAGGATATGGCCTCGGTTCCTTGCCAAACTGAGGCCTATTCTATTAAAAAAATTCAAAATTGATTTGAAATGGCAATTTTGAAATTTTTTTCAACTTTTTTGCCTCAGTTCACTGCTAAACCGAGGCCAAATCCTTTATTACAAATTAAATTTTACTTAAAGATTTAAATTTTGTTCAGATCAGGGTCTATGGTCTCGGTTTCCCTTAGAATCGAGGCCAAATCCCTAATGGTCTGATTGCAACCTTTATGACAACAGACTGCAGATGTGGAATATCAGAGTCTTGTAGGGATTTTTGGCCTCGATTCTATTGACAACCGAGGCCATATACCCTAAATGGCATCGGTTCTAAAACAATAGAGGCTTATATTGTCAAGAAAATTTCAAAAATGCCACTGCGCCATTTAATGCTTCGGTTTCTGGTGAATCGAGGCGGAACAGACGCAATAATATCTCTATTTTTTACTAGTGTATGTAGATCAAAACAAAAGACCAATAATATATATTACAGGCCAGCACATGCATTATACCGAAATCTTACTAATTTAAAAAGTCCCTATACTAGTACCTATTTGATTTTAATATATATATATATATATATATATATATATATATATATAAATAATAGAATCATACCAAGCAGAAACACTTTTCTAAACTACACACACGATATACCATAGAAAAATAACGTGAACAGGAAGCCATGCACGTAAATCCAAGTAAACTCTCTTCTCTATCCTTTATTACCATTGTTTACCTATAATTACTTACCAACTTCCTTTAAAATAAACCAACCCGAAAACAAATTGAACACTATCCACCCTTAGTTACTAAAAATCACGCAATTTCCCAAACTCGAAGAAGCTTGCTTCTCACATTTTTCCAAAGTTAGTCTCACTAAAACATCAAACCACACATTACACGTAACAATCCAAAACTATTAGGATTTTAAAATTCCCATTTTGATTCACTTTATCATCATGGGCCCACTAAAATAGACATCTTTTTTTTTAAAAAACCAAACATCAATAATCTAATATGCAACTCTCTCTCACTGCACTTAATATTCTATACCCTTAACTAAGCATTCTCTTTCTTTTCCTTTTATTTCTTTCAACCTAAAAGTATAAAAACCCCTTTTCATGCCTCACTATCACTCCTCTCTTCATTTAACGTTACAAAACCACTTAAGAGAATATTTATAAAATTCTAGTCAGGATTAACTAGAGGAACTAAGAATGATTTATAATACTCAGACTAGTTAGGATTGACTAGGGGAACCATAAGTGGTTTATAATACTTGGACTAGTCAAGATTGACTTAGGGACCAAGAGTGGTTAGAATACTTGGTGTATACCAGGAGTGGTTTGTACTCGTTTGTAATCTTATATAAGGTCAGTGGAACCCCATAAGAATGGTTCATTCCATACATAGTACTTTGCCTCACTTTCTCGCTTGGCCCTCTCAAATTTGGAGAAACAACCAATTAGTTAACAATGTCAGCAAACCAAGGTTCAGGGTACATAGTGTTAATGGAAAAATTTTTTTGCAACCCTTCTGATATAACACGTTCGTCGAGTATGAGATTTAGGAAATAGATCATTAAATTCTTTTAAAAGTTTTTGCAACCCTTTTGGTAGAGAATTAAGTAAATAATTTACAGAAACAAGTGCCTCTTTGTAGTAGAGGAGAAAATGAGGTTGTCTAAGCAAAAGATTTTTGGTAGTTTTTAAAGGTTGTGGCTGAACAACATCTTTGGTCGAGGCATTACTCACAAAACTCATAATCTTCTCTTTTATCACTTTCCTATTTTCTTTTTTTTCTCTCCATCCAACTTCTTTTTAAGAATTATTTCGTCATTGATCAAGGTCATACTCAAATCAAATTAATATGCAATTAAAGTACAGTATATACTATGACCAACATCGGTTCAACCATTATATCAAACACCTGGTTCGGAGAGATTTTTGGATAATTTTACTAATTGAAATTAAACAACTAAAACACGAATTCAAACACTAATTAAAAACGATTGGTCACTAGATCAATTGTTATGCTTCCAATCATAGATTAACAATGATTAAATGCTACTTTCACCCCTAATCCAAAACCAATTAACCAACTAAGCGAAGGCTAATTCGATCTTCAAAATTGCGAATTAAACAAACATAATGCAAATGTCTAATCAATTTTGCACCACACAGATTAATCAACTAAGCGAAGATTAAATACAAAATTAGGCAACTAATTGTGTACCTAATTGTAGGACATAACAAATTAAACACAATGCAAGGCAAGAGCAACACAATAGCAATTCACAGTGCATAAATCTCATGGAAACAATGTAATCGCCATAGTGCGCAACCCAAACAGTTTCACTCTTCCATTGAAATGAAATTCAATACAGCAACGAAATTGATCTTAAACGAAATTATAAAACCAAATTGTAAACGCAAAAACAAAATTGGAATCACTATAAAAGAAAGAGGAAGGTTGGAACAAAAATTGAGCATGAAACGAAACTAAAAAGCAAATTGGAAATGTAAATGGAATTCAATTGCAAACTGGAAAACATAAATGGAATTGAAATGCAAACTGGAAAACGAAATTGATTCATAACAAGGAAAAGGAAAATGAAAGCAAACCTAAACCCCCAAAAGGGAGAGCTAAAAAACACCCAAACCTAAAATGAGAATTGGAAGAAGAGAGGAGGCTCTCCAAATCTGATTCAAGGGTTATAAAAACTCCTAATTCCAATTATGCCCTTCATATGGGCTTCTACAAAAATTTGCTCAAAAATGGGTCCAAAGCCATAAAGTTTGATACAATTACATTAAAAACGAATTTAAAACGAAATTAAAATATAATGTTGATGTGGATATCGGAAAATGACGTGGCAACACTCTTATTGTCCTAAAATATGATTCCAAAATTGTTCTGCAAATAATAATTGGACTAATTAGGCCCAAATAATTCAAATTAATTAAAATAAGAATCACTAGTCAAATTAAGCCTAAATAGTGAAAATGAGGCAATAATGGAGAATTAAACACAATTCACTAATACAATTCAGAGCGAAAAGCTAAGTGAATAGTACAAAATAATGATTCATCAAGACGCAGAACAAGGAACAATTCAAGAGACATCAAGAGAGTGACACAAGCTCAAGAAACAAAAGCAAAAAGACACATAAGTAAACAAACATATTTACATAAATCCTGAATGAATCTAGAAAAAGAAAAGGAGTAGACAACATCCATCACACAAAGAATAAGAGAAATCAGTTACTCAGAAATCATCTAAGCAATTCAAGACATGGCAAAATAATCAATCAGCTCAAGATGTGAATGAAAAGTAACAGAACCTCACAAGAGGCGCTATAACTATATCACTCAAGTGTTTAGGATAAAAAATTTCAACTCAATGCACTCAAGAAAGTAAACAACAAATAGACTTGGCAAGCCTCTAATTTCAACACTCAAAACATATGCATGTTCAAATCAAAAGGCCTTTTCATGGTTGTAATGGGGCCAAGGACAAGAGAGGATAAAATATAGATGAGAAGCTACAGTCCAAAAAAAGTAGAGGAGCAATGGGGAACAAGTGAAAAATACAATCAAATTACACCCAAAACCTCTAATTCAATCCTTTTCTTGACTCCATTATTCAATTTTCTTTTATTTTTCTATCTTTTCTTTTCTTGTCTCTTTTCTTTTCTCTCTCTCTCTCTTAACACAATTGTAGGAGAAAAGATACACAACATATTTACAAAACAAAGAAGAGGAACCCACTAGCCAATTCATGAGAATCCCAAGAAGACCACACTTGTTCCCAAAACAATTCCAAAGCTCCAAAGTTCCCTAAGGTTAAGGTAACCAAGGTTTTTCACTTAAGGCTAGTTAATGAGCTTCAAAACTAAGAAAGGGGAAAGCATAGGCTCAAAGAGGTTATCAAAGGATTAAAACAAGGTAGGTGATAACGGTTGAATTTACTGTTATTTGTGATGCAATTTTGATACTAAATTAACCTTTTTTGACTTTGAACCTTGCTTAAACTCTTGTTTTAGTTGAACTTAGTGAATAAGTGAATAGAAGTTATACTTAATGATTTTTATCACTAATTCGCTCAATTTTGTAGGTTATTGGTATGATTGGAAGATGAGCAAAAATATCAAGGAGTTGAAACCCAGGAGGGACAACAAAAGCACCGAGAAAGAAGGCTGAAGAAGGCGCAGGACGCCTGGTTGCCCTTTTCTGGGCCTTGGGCACTGGTTGTCACGCAACCACGCCTGGTTGCCCTCTTTAGGAGCCCTCAGTGTTGGAAGTCTCGCAAGGGCGCCTGGTTCTCCCCCATTTGGGGCGTTGAGCACCGCTCATCTCTCAAGCACGCATGGGCTCCCCCTTCAGGGGTGCTGAGAGCCAGTCAGCTACACCGTAGGACGCTTGGTTGCCCTCAGCCAGGGCGTTCAGGGCTAGTCTCTTCGTAGTTGCGCATGCTTGTCCCTAGTCAAGATGTTGGCCCATGATCAAAGTTTGACCTATTTAAAGGCTTTTGCACATTATGGTTGGTATCTTTGGAAGATAGAAGCACAAAAACACACTTTTCGACCCTTGGGAGACAGGTTGGGATGCAGGAGCTTTCCTTCTCACTTTCTAGGGTTTCCACTCATTCATTCTTCCATTGTACACCAAGTTGCTCCATGACAATGGAGAACTAAACTCATTTGTTGTTGGGGATGATGTAACCTCTAAAATTTCATGTATTTGAACATGTTTTAAATATTTTATGCTTCTTTCATTAAATGTTAGTGATTTTCTCCTATTCTTAATACTTCTCTTGTTTTGGCCATTCATGACTTGATGTGTGATTTGTTTGAGTATTGGGAAATATATTATGAATCATGATTTGGAGGATTTCACCCAAAGGGAATATTGCCTAGGGATAGGACATTTGGTTTTAGTTCCAAAGGATCAAGATTTTACATTCAAGTTTAGGTTTACTTTTATTGAATTTTACCCTTAATCATTGGAATCATTCTTTAGTCTTAATTGGTTAAGGTATTACACGATTGTTTAGTAACACGAGTCTCTTAGGAATCGATACTTGGTCTTACCATTTTATATTACTTGCTACAATTTCGTACACTTGCCAATAAGTTAACAGTAGGCTTATTTGGCTAGAGAGGGTTAAGAAAAAAATTGCCTTTATCACTTACAAAGATTCATATCAATCAAGAATCATGAAAAAGGGTCAAGCCAAGGCATATGTGTAAGCAATCAAGAGATATATCACACACAAGAAAGAACATAAAGTGGCTAAAATCCTCACATAGGGTATTTCTATCACAATCAAATCAACCTCTCAAACATCATAATCATCTTTCCAAGCAAAGAAAAACAAGGTTTTCAAACCAATCAATATCAAAGTGAAGGAAGAGCCTACAACCTAAACAAAGTCCAGAAATCATGAGAAACATATAAAATTGTACACAAGATACAAGCTTAAAACAACAAAAAAAACAACCTAGAAAAGCAAAACCTAAACAAAAAAAAAAAGTCTCTCCTAATAGACCATACTTAAACTACACAATGATCCCATTGTGTCACAAAAAAGATCAGATCAATCAGTACAACAAAAAGATCATGGACAAGTGCAATAAAAGTGGAGAGGGAGAGAGAAAAAGAAAATTCCCCTAAGTCAAGGTGGAAGACGCCAAATTTGATCTAGCAAAAAAATGTCTTCCACAACTAGATCTAAGAAGGAAGGATTGTTGATGAGCAGGTTCAGCTGGTGCCTATTGATCTTCAAGCTTTTGCGTATGTAAGCATCTTTGTTTTCAACTGTGGGTGTTTGTTGGATAGATTTATGCATACCTCCTGCAATAAGGTTAATGCATTGTGGCTCTGTAAAATTTATATGCAGAGGTAAACACCCAATCCCAATGTATCAAACTGAACACTAAAAATACTCTTAGAGCATGAATCAGGTTCAGATTTAGAATCAGTATCAACAATAGACTCAGATTCATGTTTGGTGCATGGAAAAAATTATTATGATAGGATAGCAAAAATTGTTTCTTATCATGCAAAGAATGGAAATTAGAGGTATGTCCACCTCCACTTTCCTGAAAGTTGTCAGAGTCTCCTTATTTGCTCCTTCCATCTTCTTGCTTTGAATTACTTTAGTAGGGGATATAAGATAGATAGGAGGCTGGTGCAAATCAGATTTAATGGAGGAAGACGAAGAGGGTCCACATGCCTCAAATTTCTTGCTTGTACCGGCCCGCTCCTCTTGCTCAAGAAGTTTTGTCTTGGAAGTATCAAGCTCAGAATTAAGATTAGAAACTTTATTAGCCTCCTCAGGTGCAAGAGTAGGGACATATTAAGGTGGGAAAGTAGGTGGTACAATGGGTACATGTCTACTTCCCATAACCTAGGTTGACAGCATTGACATTTTTCAGAATCTGAACAATTTGAGATGATAATTTCTCTGAATCTTGAGATTGTTCCTAATTGAGCTGACTAACCATCTACCCCATCTGATTGGTTTAGATTTAAATGGTATAGTCTCTTGTTGGAAATGAATGTTTTACATGGTCATCTGCCCCAATAAATCCTCCAATGTAGGCTCAAAAGTCGTAGGTTGAGGAGTTGTTTGGTCAGTGATAACAGTTGAAAAATTGTTATGTTTATACTTAAAATTGACTTCAATTACAACATTTATGACTTAGAAATTAGCTTGAACTCATGATTTTGTTGAATTGTTGGAAATAAGAGAGTTGGACAGGTTTTATGCTTGACTTCCTTATTTTTGCAGGTTTAAAGATGAATTTGATGAAAAAAGTGAAGTAGGAAAGAGATGGAGACAGAAAAGGACACAAAAAGTGCAAAAGAAGAGAATCAGCAAGTACCGCTCAGCGCTAATTACCGCTGAGTGGCACTGTTCAGTACTCGTTGGCACCGCTGAGGGGAAAAATGGCGATGAGGGGAAGAATTGACACGCGCTACTACCGCTGAGCGGTCTTTACCGCTGAGCGACACTTTTATGGGCTTGAGCCTAATTTTCTGTATTTTTTAGAAAAATATATAAGCTTTAGGACGTCCTAGGGTTTGTATCTTTGGTTGGAACAAAGCAAAAACACACTCTTTCACCCCTTGGAGGAGGATTTTGGATGCTAAGGCTCCTTTCTCAACTTACTAGGGTTCTATCCTTCACTTTTCCATTGTATTTCATCTAGTTTCACCATGAATATGGTGAACTAAACTTATTTTGTTGTTGGGGAATCAATGTAAATCCTTAGAAACTCTCTTGTATGGAAATTGTTCTTCAAGATCATTTTTATGATACATGCTTTCTTTCATTAATAGTTAGGGTTTTTCCTCTTTGATCAAAGCATGCATTGTTTAACTCATTCGATGTCATGATTATTGGTTTTGTCAATATGGACACATACGGGAAAATCTATATCTGGGGAATCTCTCCCATCAGTATATTAC
>NW_025912293.1:0-24094 GCF_018835915.1 Vigna umbellata
TTTTTTTTTCAAATTTCTTGTTAATTAAAAAAAATGACATCTTTTTAACAGTTCTCTTTAGTCAATATGACATTTGTTCATTTAAGTATCGATAAAATGTTTAATATAAAGTAAATTATTATAGATATTTATCTCTAAACAAATTTGTATAGAACAGATAGAATGTTACTAATATTGATTCATTCAAGTAATAACAAATTGTAACTGTTAATCTGGATTACGTGATGTAACTCTATATAAAAAATTAAGATGGTGTTAAACACTTCTTTTACAATAAATAATTTATACCGAATTCATGGTAATAAAAAATCAACAGTTTTATTTTCTACTAACTATAAGTAGAACATTAAATTCAATTACATCCTTCTACAACTTGAAAATTTAAAGAAACTGCTGACTAGTATTCAGGCTTACCTTGACAAATCATGTTCACTCAACAAGTGCTATCTTGATTTCTTCTCTATGTAATACAAAAATATAAAGTTCATATCATCTTCCTCCCTACTGAGAATTTGTCTTTAAAAAGACTGAATTTCGACCCATTTCATTCAGAAAAAGGTAAGGGTGAAACTGGTGGACTTGTTTCGTTTTTGTGAGCCAGATACAAAAGATTAAGCACAAGAACATTTAGCAATACAAAACATTGATGCGTTCAATCACTCCACCTTCATGTTTCTAAATTATTTGCAAGACTAACAAAAGGAGACAAATTACACGAGTGTTGCATAAATTTTGAAATAAAATTAGATTAGAAAAATATTTGTACAAAATTTTTCCCAAATGTCAATAAATAGGACTTGGTAATTGTTAATGTTTGTACAATTTTCTGCAATTATCAAAAGGGCAACTGAATTTACAGTCACTAAATGGTTGTTACTACTATACCTCTCCACACTCTCCTTACCTCCATTTGAACCAGGTGTTAGTAATTTCCTACGTATTTTCAGCTATTTCTTTTCCAACTTTGAT
This sequence comes from Vigna umbellata, assembly GCF_018835915.1. The sequence continues at coordinate 970 of NW_025912293.1, forward strand.
TAAATGGTTACAAGTATACCCCTATAGTACCACTTTTTTATGTACACAATAAACACCCCGAGAACCCTCTTCAAAGCTGGCAGAAGCATAGTTGAAGACGGCAGAATCATCAGATTCAAAGACTGATTATGCGCAACTATACCCTATCCTTGTCTAGGACAGATGCCATGGAATTCTCACCAGGAATAGTATCTTCATGATGTGAGGTTGTGTATAAGAAACTCCAACCTTGTAGAATTACCTCGTCCCAGGCTGCGAAAACGTAATCACTAATGTTAGATGACATACATGAACAAAAAAAAATTGTTGTAGAGAAAGAAAATTACCCAATAGTTCCAACCAGGGCTCCCAGTAGTGCATGTACATAGTCCCGAGAAGCCAACCAGAGAAACTAATCAAGAGAACATAATAAAACATGTAACCTATCCCTAGGCACTACAAAGCTTCCAAAGTTATTGATGCTTTGGTGAAAACAGAAAGCACAAACGGTGCTTCTTCTCCGGGGTGTATTGTAGTAGGAACTATAGTGTATCCCTTTGGCTCAGGTTCCAAAACCATTTCACATGATATTTCTCGAGAATTAACATAGTCTGTCCCACCAACGGATTCATGTAGGTATATATTGAAAGCAGCACGTCTGCCACGAGTTTTGAGAATTCTCATTCCAATGTAGAACATCAGTGAATCATGGCTTGATTGATAATTTCTAAAACCAGCTGTTGTTCTTGAAAATCCTACTCCCTGTAAATAAGATGAAATTAAGTTTTAAGGAAATTCAAGGGAAGAGTTGTTTTCAATAAATGCATTAATAGATATGCAAATATTAATAGTACCTGAGTTAAGGTTATGAATACATGAATTGGAAATGATGCATCTTGCCCAGTTGCAGTCAGTCTGAACTGTGGATTTTGATTCCACGTATCATAATCCTGACACCCACCAGCACTATAACCACGCCATTGGCCATGAACAGAATGACGCATCTCAGACGGATAGATACGACAAATATATATTGATCGAAAATGAATCTGAAAATCTTGCCATGACATCCAAAATATACCATCTTTTGACTGTCCAAAAAATGAATAAAAATAAAATGATTACATGGTAGAACAAACAGTCTGCTCAATCATAAAGAGGAAGAAATGTCAGAGTCAAAGCATAGACTGATTCACAACAGAAAAACATAAAGAACTACCTGAGGAACATGCTTCAGCTTGTGTTTTATCCTATCCGACCATTCAGGCGACGAGTCAGACCACGGACCATTCCACTCAACTTCATTGGCCCATGGATTTCGGATTTGAACAAGTTTATGACCATCCACTTCCCTTACCTAAAATTGTAAGACAGCAGAGATCGTTAAAAATCATTAGGACTAAGGACCAAGAGGATTGAATTTTGGGTGTTGGCACAGGAATCATGAATGTATAAAATAAAACTCTCAACACAAGAACCTTCTGATCTTAAAGCATGAATAATACACAGGTCTGCTCTACTTCGTGCAGAAATTCAACTTTTGAAGGGAAATAGAAGAATAAGGAGAGCCAAGATCAAACTCCTGACTAATCAATCATAAAAGACTTTTTTTCATGTCAGGGACGAGTGTGGAAGAAAGCAAATTTCACTATATGCACATGCCATCGTGGCCTGTGGTGTGCCAAAATAGCAGCCCACCTTCATATATTGCCTATGGCAATTGAGAAATAATCTATCACTCCATTCTGCAATGGCACCACTATTTAACAACAATGTCAATGTTCAATGCTCTCAAAAGCTTACTTAGTTACTAACTGAAGGATTATAAATGGACTGTGAATATAATAAATATAACCCATTACCTGCAGTATTGAGTATGCATGTCCTTGCACAATGCCACTAGAAGAGATGTGCACATCAGAACCTGATGGACTTCCTGCGCCTAAGAGAAAACCTTCTTGCTTGAAGCGCAATAGTTGAGACCACAATCTGCCACTTGCAAGGTCAATCTGGGCTTCACCACTCCTCATGTCAATTTCCTCCCCTGCACCCCCAGTGAGATCCACCAGAGCATCCTGAACAAGCCCACCTTCTAGTGCTTCGTAAGAGCCATGCAACTTTGCATATGCCTTCTCCAATATAGAGACCCAAAGTTCATAACCCTTTTTACTCGTAGCAAATGCAGGTTTACCCGGTAATTCACAAGGAATCCAATCATCAACAACAACCGGAATCCACTCACCCTAGATACCATAAACCAAAATATGCAAATAACTAAGATGCCAAATTAAGGAAATAACAACATATCCCAACAAAATCCAATTTGAACTCTTCTAGAAGTGAACAGAGATTCTATATGAATTTTATAAGTGACAAAAAATAAAAATTTAGAAAAAAACTAGTTAAGTTTTCAGAATCAGGTGGAGATATAACTGACAAATTATCTCCTGAATTTTTTAATTATCTTTTTATCTAGAAAACAATTTATCAACAGAATAATCTCCCACCTCCTACCCATCATAAGTTTAGCTAAAGCCTGCTCCACAAAAACATAATTTGTTTAGGAAAAACAGCTAAACCAAGAAAATCAAAAGAATTCTTCAACTTTCATTACCATTTTTGAATGTCAACATAAGAATTAGAAGATTTTTACCAATCACATTAATAACCTCTCTGAGAATTAGAAGGTAGCAACCAATTGATTACTATCTAAGGCTTCAAGACATCATAACAATTGCAATTTATTGGCAAACATTAGTTATCCAGATACAGAGTGAAAAAGAGATAATAAAAAGAAACTGATTCAAATCTGGTGAAATCCAACTATTTTTATATGCTTATTACCTGAACACAGAAGCGAACAGTGTAAATTCCCTCCTCATTGTAATCTGGAGTGATGATTACCTCTGATATACGTGAAACCTCTGTGAGAACAGCAACAGCGCTCAAGAACCAACAATCACCTAAACGACCCTGTTCAATATACATAAAAATTAATACATAGAAAAGCCTAAATACTGTCAATACAAACATTTATTTCCAAAGTAAAACATGAGACCTGACAAACATCTGAAGGATTTGGAGCTCCTGAAAATAGGCACTGACGACGGTCAAAATGGTTTTGTCTGGCAATTTCATTTGGCCTCAACCACTCGGAAACAACCTGTATATATGAAACATTTTACAGTGGGGAATATAGCATACTAAAAGATATAAATTAATATAGAAAAATACCTGTAACTTTCCAGGGGGGTTTGAAGGGTCCACAAACAATGAGTGATCATTGGGAGGAAATTCCTGATCAGTAAATTGTGTCTCTCCTCTAGCATAGAGAGCTTCTTTGATGGCTAATTCTACAGAAAGCATCCGCTGAATAATCTCTTCTTGTGTTTCTATTCTAGGTTTCCTATACTTCCTTGAAAAGGAATCAATATCCACCACCATGCCATCACGTTCTGACCTTCTTTTCCTCCCACTAGAATATTGCCCATCCCAATCTACATCATCTCTGTCATACAAATCTACATCGGCAGGATCACTGTCCCAACCATCAACCTAGGCAAAGATGTGTTAATAAGATTAGCCAAAGTATACTATTTATATTCCACATGGTAGAGAACTTGGCAGTGCTAACAGCTTACTCAGTGTGTGTGTGTGTGTGTGTGTGTATTGCTTTTAGAATTTGAATTACATCTTTTTTCATACAGGAAGGGACTGACAGAAAGGAAGAACCAGCATACCCTGGAAGGTGAATCAGCCCACTGCCAATTATCTTCAGGGAAATCAAGTGCACCAAAGTCAGCTGAAGCCAAGGAAGTATAGAGAGACGAAACCTCATCATCAGTTAAGCACCTTCCCCAGAGAAATGCATCCATGATATGCATTTTAGATTCAACCCCCTCGCTGTCTGATCTACCAAATGCATCAATATCTGTTGGCGGTCTAACACCAACCCACACTTCTGTCCCCTCTTCCCAAATGCTGCTACCCACACACAATGGCAATCCATTCTGGTATCCATCAAATCCACCATCTAAATAACAGGTTGCTTCACCTAAATTGGCATCAATTGTCATGGTTACAATATGCCACCTGCAATATATTTACCACCGATGTTAGAACCTGCCATAATTTTTTGATGAAAACACATGGACTAGAGAGAACTATCCAAATGAAAAAAAAATACGCATATTATACATACATATATATACATACATACATATATATATATACATACATACATACATATATATATACATACATACATATATATATACATACATACATATATATATACATACATACATATATATATATATATATACCAAAATATTTCTGCGGTATAAATTTTGTTCATAATTGCAAATTTAATCTGGCCTAAAACAAAAGTAGATCCTAACTGTATTTAAAGATAAATCCAACCCCGTGCATTTCAAGGAAGATAGCTGGCAGAGATTTGAATTTTTTTTCTTCGATAATATTTTCAAGAATACAAAAATGTTATTAAACTACTTCAACAGACACTAAAATTACAAAGACTCTCTAACTCGTTAACCTGAATTTCAGAAGACAGCATATTACACATTCATAAAAATAAAGAGAAAGACCAAACCTTCCATCTGCAATACTTGTTGCACTGATACTCCACTCCTTTGCAACAGTGGTTTGCCTATCACCTTTAGTAATCAATCTAAGCCCAACTTGTCCAGCCTCAATACCTTGTTCAGATCCAGCCACGAGAATTTCCCAGCATATCTTCTTCTGAAACTCAGTACCCAATAGACAAATTGGACCAGATTCAGGTTGTATCATCAAGGCAATAGAAAAGCTAACTTTTTGACTTTGACATAGACTGGAATCAATCGGGCCACAATGCCTGCCACTGGCTGTTGGCTCATCATCAAGAACACATATGGCACCGGTCATTCCTGTCTGCATAGATACCATAAATTCACTGTCACTAAAGTAATCTCCGGAGGTAAAGTATAGTTTTATAAACACCAATAAAAAAATGAGTATAATTACCATATAACGTGTAAAGACTTATAAACTGTGCATCAATTAAAAATCACCTTAAATATGACTTAGTAAATATTACAAAAAGTAACATAAAACAACATGGCACCCTGTGATTTGAAGACAATTGTAAACACATTTATTTATACCATCAGTGATTCTAATTAAATTATTTTTCATCATCTTTTCCAGTGAATCATCCACCGTTCAGAGATAAAGGTGTGCACTTGCAGAAATTTTGAAAATAGATTATTATTAAAAAGAAAATGCAGTTAGCTGAATGAGCTGCTGGGAATGGAATGAATATGCAATGGAACAGAATACTTAGGAAAATAATAAGAATGCAGCACAAAGCTCAAGATCACCAAAGGTACATTTAATGAGGTAAACGGTGCAATGTACGGAAATCAGTTTTGGGAGGGAAACAGAAAACTAACTGGCAACCTGGCACCAGAGTATGAGGGGTGTACATGTGGGTTTACTGAGAGGAGATAGTAAATCAGGGAAGGTTGTGTAGAATATACTATGAAATTATGCTTGGTCTGGGAGATTAGACATTCTTGAAACTGTTTAGGAGACTTTCATCCTTGTACCAATGTACACAGAATATACCAGGATCTGAATCGAATACATATATTTCGTACTTAATATCTTTCTTTTAACAAAGAATATATATTTGAATTAATAAGTTTTATGATTATCAATAATATTTTATGTTTATCCAATGACATTGGTTTGCTTAAAAAATTATTTCAATAAAATAACAACAGTTTTAACATTTAGCTTTTTAAATATAATATTGATTTAAAAAAATTTAAAATTGTTTTACTACTTTTAAGGATATAAAGCACTATTATATTTTAAAAAAAAAGATGGCTAAATATCAGTTCAAAATAAAATAAAATATTCACATTCAGAAAACATTTTCGACCACAATCATATGCTAAATCTTGAAAGCCGAAAATGGGAACAGAGACCACTCCATTATTAATTACGCCACAGATAAAGAAAAAGAGGATGATTATTCCATCAAATTAACCACAATTCAAAATTAATATAAAAGACAATTAATGAACCTGAAGGGCACGCCGAGACAACTGTGAAGCACGAATTCTACGAGCAATGCTTGAAACCCTCTCCCGAGCAAAAGAATCATCTAGAACAGAATCACCTCCAACTGCACGTACTGCAGCTGCCATGGCAGCAGCCTCCCTGCTGCTAGCATTAGGAATGGAGGAGAGCAAAGAAGCTTCTATCTCCTTCCATTTTCGTTCCTCTTTTTCAAGTAGAGCCTTCCTCCTTTCTTTTCCTCTCCCCTCCTCTTCACGTCTCTGCATGAAGACTTCCTCTTCCATCTCCTTTTCTCTTATGTAACTAGAAAATTCATCGCAAAACATTTAGATGGAAAAGACTCGGTAAAGTTACTTTAAGTTTATTAATCAGATATTCAGGAAAGTACCTCTCCTGAATGATTTCAAATTGCCTACGATCTTCTGGCATCCACTTCTTTATTTTCTTAGCACTTAAATCAGAAAATCCAATGCTGTCAAGAAAGAGTCTCAAACGAACCTCATCCTACCAAAGAAAAAGGATTAACAGTGTTACAGAAAAAAACTAGATATCACCTAACCATATGCAAAACTAGAAATCCATTACCTGTGCTTGTTCTGCCTTAGATGTTAAACCAAGTAACAAAAGCAAATAACCTCCAAATTTGTCCCACATGTACACCCACTCCGTATCAATGGCCTCTTCTAGTGCCAGAATTCGAGCATGAGCACACATTACTCTTCTATAATCCACATCACTTGTTGGCTCATGGCGAAATGTCCTTTGATATCTTAGTCTACTGAAGAACGAACCCGCAACTAACTCTTCATTTCTCAAGCGGTCTCTCAATTTCATCACATCAGCTCTGGGAAGAACAAAATTCCCTGCCCTATCACGCATAATGGTGGGATCTCCAATCAAAAGTGCAGCAGAACTAGCCGACCTCTGTGGTGCGGAGTAGGTTCCAGATAATGCATTTCTGGTCTGCAATGAATATCATTAATTTCCAGTTCAATTACATTGGCAATTGGGAGAGTTCTTTTCCAACAATAACATTGACAGATTAAAGAAACTAATAAGAGGATATAAAATAAAGAGAAAATTATTCCAGGAATTGCTTTTTTCAAAGATAATGCTGAATATAAAACAAATATTATAAACAAGCATTAAAAATCCAAAAACTAAGAGTTTCGAAACCTAAATAAACCTCACAAAACCAGACATGTAAATTTGAAGTTTGCACCCCACTCACATGTATTTTCCTGTTACACTCCCTCACACCCAACATTACTGATCTAGGTGTGTGGATAATGACATTTGATCCTTTTAATGGATTATCACCTTAGGAATGTTGGGTTTTGAAAATAACTTAGTCCTACACAACATGCTTGTAAGATGATTGAGTATTGAGTCTGTTAGATATATTGCATTTTATATTAATTAGGGAAACGTAGACTTTTGATATTGTTTGAAATTGGTAGATATTGTTAATATTGTTTTTAACAATATCTTCTATTTACCATATTTATGTTTTGTTGTCATATATACTTGTATCAATCTTCACTATGTGTGTTTTAGATACAAGGGAGATTAATCATATACCTAGTTTTACAATATTCAATAAGATATCTAGAGCCTAAAGCTTTTGATATTAAATTTTGAATTCATTAAAAGAGGATTCTCTTGGTTCTTGTCACAGAACACTGATTCTTATCAAAGATTAAGATTTTTGAGGCGAATCTTCATTCACTCATCAATTTTCTATATCGTGGCATCTCCATCTCTCTCTTATTTCTACCTTCTTCTCTGATTTTCTTTGTTTATGTAATGGGAGGAATCAAATTCAGAAATAGGCACACTCTTTCCTCAATAGGATTGTTTAATCTGGGCAGCAATTAATTGTGTTAAAGTGGCCTCCTTCTCTTTCAGGATCTAGACTTGGTTTTTTAGGGTTTTTCTCTCTCCATGGCTTCTTCCGCTGCCTCTTCTTATAGTGCAGGCCAATTTGCTCTTTTCAATGAATTTATCAAACGGTATGAAGACCATCAGAACTCTAGCTCCACTGCTTCTGTTGCACGCACAGGTATATCTTCTATTGGCCTAACTCAACCTTACAAAGTGTTGTGGCAAGATCTAGTGCAGAAGCATAATCTAGACCTATGGCCTCAGATACTTGTGAACTTGTTTATTTCGAGATGTCACTCAAATGACACTTATATGTGACAATCAAGCAACTCTTCATATCGGTTCTGATCTTGTCTTTCAGGAAAGGACCAAATACATTGAGATTGACTGTCATTTCACTCGAGAAAAGATTGTATTTGGAGATATCAAGACCGAGTTAGTCAACTCAAATGAGCAATTAGCAGATATTTTTACTAAGTCTTCAAGAGGACCGAGAATTGATTATATTTGTAACAAGCTTAGTACATACGATTTATATGCACTAGCTTGAGTGGGAGTGTTAAATATAGTGTTTTATGTTAATTAGGAAAAAATTGACTTTTGATATTGTTTGATATTAGTCATATTGTTGATATTAGTCATATTGTTGATATTGTTTTTAACAATATCTTCTATTTACCATATTTATGTTTGGTTGTCATATATACTTTTATCATTCTTCATTATAAATATATTACCTTAGGACACAAGCAAGATTAATCATATACCTAGTTTTACAATATTCCATAGAATCTAACTCTACCCCACTTAAATACTACATTTTGTCGGCACTATCTCTAGCCAATGGAGATGTAGGTCTTTTACATCAGAATGATGATGTATATAAAATACTATCAAAATAAATATACTCACATCACACGTCTATCATCAGTATAAAAATTTCTCATCACGTTAGCAAAAGTATTTAACTTCAGAGAAGTAAACTAAATGTTAACATTAATTGTTTCTGTAAAGGATTAAATGTTTTAGCTATATGCACAGGCATATAATAGCTATCGCGAACATTAGAATGCCTACTACTCCAAACAAAGCTAGGAGCACAAGAATAAAATAAACATATTAGCACAATAGGGCCACGTAATCTTATCTGTAAATGGACTCACCTTTGTAGCCGATCTAGCAATTGCTTGAATAACAGTTTCTTTACCAAGAAAATGTACGGCATCATCCATCATCTGTACATTATAAAAAGGTTAAAACTTCAAGTCGAACAAAGTTGGCACACTTTATTCTTGTGAATCCATTCATCTAATTTTTAAGTAGTTTAAAAATTTAGTAATGATTGCAATGAGATCACAAACCTTAAGAGTTAGGCAAGGACGAGATACAGCAAACCCAAATGAAACGACTAACGTAATTGCTGATACAGCCGCACCAGCAAAGGGCGGATAAATCTTTAAACTCGCAACAACCCCCCAGCCTTCAGTTGCCAGGGCAATTCCATATAGCATGAGAAAGGACACACTGTACATAGAAGATAAAAGCAGTAGATACATTAAGTAATAAATTAGATAACATATACACTCAAAGAAAACATTAATTGACATAATTAAAAATAATTGAATCATGTTTAGAGTGTGGTGATAAACCTGACATTCTTTCCACAATCCGCGTGAGCATCATACACATATACTGGCAAAACTCGAGGAGAATATACAACAATGGGATTGGAAAGAAGAACCTAGGGAATATGGAAAAAAAGCACAAAAAATTAACCTCTGAGAAAAACAACAATGAAGCTGTAAAGCATTAGCGATTCAACAGGTGGATATTATAAGATTGAAAACTAGAGTAACTTACAGTCAATGACCGACCAGCAAGAAGAAAAAGAAAAGAAAAATAACCAACTGATGCTCCAACAAATGGTTTACCTGAAAAAAGAATGCAAAAAGGAGAATGTTAACAGATCACCCAATGTCTAATAAGTTATGCATATCAATGCCAATATAATGGACTTCACCACCACCTTCAAACCATCCAACAAGAAATGCTGCCAAAGCCAACAGAAAAGCAAGGAAGCAAACAAAGACCATCTGTGTCCGGCTTAAATAAAAATTGTTTGATGCCCAGTGGTGAATGGCCCCAATTGCTAACACCATAAGGAGAAGAATCAAAAGAAATGCTACCCCAATCTGCGGTACAAAGAGTTTCAGCCAAAGAAGTTTGACCTTGGGAAAGGTCCAGTTAAAAAGACATTAAATTCAACACAAAATTGAATTGCACTTACAGTCCATGGCTTGACAACAACTATCAAAGCTGAAATAGCACCAAGCAGAAGCAAAAGACCAATTATAACAAAGATATATACACCACGAGAAAGTTTCCAATCATCATCCTTCCTGAAAATAGAGATTTTAAAAAATCAGACATCTGTCAAACAACAAAATAACAACTATATCGATTTATCATAAAGAAAAATTGACAAATACAAGAAAGTTTTGCCTACCACTTAAGTAATCCACAGCAAAGTGACAGCACTGCTGGAATGCAGACTAAAGGAAGTAAAGCGGCTAAAAAATCACCATTTGTTGGAACATGTTCATCCCTGGTTTTGATAACTTCTAAATAAGAAACTCCACAAAATGCTACGAGGATAACTGCAGCAAGAAAAAGGTTATAGAAATAAATAATTAGATACCACCAATAACAGAAGCAGTTGTCATCAACGCACATTAGGTGTAGAGTATGGAGTGATTTGTAAAAACAGATAAAATACCTGCAAAAAGCCCAATAAAGATAGCAGAGGAAAGGGAGAACCGATACGTTGCAAACCATGAAATTATTGGTAGCACACTAGTAACAACTAAACCAATTACAGATGCCATTGCCCAGCCGAGAAAAACATATGATGTGTAAGGGGAGCCCAAAACTTTTGGATCACCATTCAACCCCTTGTATCTTAAATCGTCTAAAGGCTTCGCAGAAACTATTGCTCCCAAAGCCAGTACAGATCCAACAAATACTGACATAGAGATAATAAGAATAATACCCTGTAATAAGAACAAGACAAGCTTATGCATTGAAAAGCCATTAAACTTGACAGAAAAAGAGAAACACGTGCCCTACACACCACCTATGCAACAAATTCGTGAATTAAAATCTCCCATATCCAGAATATGGTAAACTAAAATATGTACTTCTTTGTAAATTAGCACCCAGGAAACATTGGATGAAGTCATAATAAGATTGTATGAAAAAAGTCACTCAAACATAAAAACTGTTATATAATTAGCACAAGAAAATACATCAACATAGAAATGTTACAACTGCTGTTTCAGACAAGATGATGACACAGAAACATTTAAGACAAAATGTTCAGCATTGTTTTCAAGTCTTCTATTGGGGCACAGTCTGTGATTGCTTTAAGGATCTCTAAGAGATTAGATAGATTCCGCTTCATTCTTTTTATGATGTATGGGTCCAAAGGGGTGGAAGGGGAGTGCAGCAGAATGGAACAATACTATGGTACAATCTTTGGAATGTTCAAAATAAGATGAAATGAAATATAATAAACAATAAATCAAAGTAAGCTCCAATATCTGAATTCTTTAAAACTTAATGGAACCAAATAGATGCAATCCATTCCATTCCAACTAATGCCCTTCGTTTCCTCCCCTCAAATTTCAGATAAATGAAATGAAAGCAGCAGTTTTTTTGTTCAAATATATACAAACAATGGAATGGTAGCTTCATTCGATTATGTACCATCTCAAGTTCAATTCCATTCCACTTGTCATTAGATAACCAAACAAAGGCAGCTTCTTTCAGTTCATTGTTTCAGAATTTCAATTTCATTACTTTTTAAGATGTGTAATATTTTATGACCAACACTGCCCCTGCCCCAGAAAATAATTGAATGTCACCTTCTGGTCCCTCTTAATATCACTTTTTCACATATAAAAATAGAAATATTTATAAGTTCATATCAGGTATCTTTAGGTTGACACTGATGAGGATGTTGGATAGGATTCAAAATACTATAGTGCCACTATAGCAGGATAGAAGTGCAGAGAAGCGCCTTCCCATTACAAGAGCTGCCTAGAAGTGCAGATTGGTGTAGCAGGTTTAAAAGTGACTTACTTTTGGGGATTCAATTTCTGTAAACGAAATCCACTACTTCAATTAGCGTGAAAATTTTAAAGATGTCTTGAATTTAGAAGATGAATTTCTCCAGTTAAAAATAAAAATGTAGAGAAGTTATACAAGAGAACTTACGCAAATTAGTTTGTGCATAAGCTAATATTAGCTCATCGTGAAGTCAATTTCAATTTTTCTTCCTATTTCTTTTCCTATAGAAGTCCTTATGGAGAAACTCCCCAAACAGGTCCTAAAAATGATTTCCATCTAGGAAGCTTGTGCTTCACTTTTGTTTGTATTCATTAGTATTCTTTAAGGTACCTGTCTTTTCATTGTAAGCTATAAATGTGATTAATTTTGAGTAATTTTTATTATTTTTCACAATTATAAGTATATATTACTATTAAGAAGTATACTTTAGGATTAACTCAATTCCAAAAAAACTCTTATATATTATAAATTAATCTGTCAATGTGGGACTTCCAACTTCAAAATACATGTGGGACTAAGTATTAGTGGTTAGTCCAATAACGGGGTGAAACAATAACCCAACTAACAACAAATTTCGCTAGGATAGGCTTTAATCCATAATTCTGATACTAAGGAAGTGCACTTTATTCATAACTCTATCTCACAAAACCAGCTTATAAGGTGAGATTTGCACCCACTTATATATTGTAAATTGGAGGCTTCCAACAATTACAAAACTACAAAAAAAAAAATTCTAAACTAGCAACCCTTCTATCCACTTAAGCATTTTGGGGCCAACTGCTATGTTCCACTTTGGATAAAATAAGTATTAAAGGAGAAAAAGCAGTATACCGATTGAGGATAAGTAACAATGGAATATTAATGAGTATTGAGTAGTACAAAATTAGATTGGATATTAGGTGCGTAAAATACAAAAGTACAGGCATCTAATTACATTAGAACTTTAATATTGGTGAAAGCCCAAGTTCACTAATAAAAATATACTTTCAACCCTGAGAATGTAACAAAAAAAGATGAAATAGATGCTTCTCCTAATATTCCTTTCTCAATTAGAGGACTAACTAACTGATTCTAGATGATAATCCAAGATAAAATAGATGCTTCTCCTAATATTACTTTCTTAATTAGACGACTAACTAACTGATTCAACCCTGAGAATGTAACAAAAAAAGATGAAATAGATGCTTCTCCTAATATTCCTTTCTCAATTAGAGGACTAACTAACTGATTCTAGATGATAATCCAAGATAAAATAGATGCTTCTCCTAATATTACTTTCTAAATTAGACGACTAACTAACTGATTCAACCCTGAGAATGTAACAAAAAAAGATGAAATAGATGCTTCTCCTAATATTACTTTCTCAATTAGAGGACTAACTAACTGATTCTACATGATTATCCAAGATAAACTGAAGATATTTTGGCTCATTCTAAGACTTCCCTCAAGCCAATGCTCGCAAAGCCTCTAACCTTGATAAAATTAAACAGATGAAAAATATGTCAACCCCATTATAAATGAGAACAATTCAAGGGTGCTGAAAAGTTGCAGACACAATACGAGAACAACTGGAAAATTGAGTAAGCACAAGAATATTGGAAATAAGAAAGAGCAAGTTCGAATATTAACAGACAAACAAAAAAGCAATATTACTAGAAATTTACGCTGCAGAAAAGTGCTACAGTATTTATGATAGTGTTTAGCTCCACTAAGTTCTATTTGAGAAAATACATTGTTGCTATACCATCTTTCCTCTACCAAATATCATGAATTAGTTTGCACATAAAAAGGACAAAAAGATTTACCAAAAAGGAAAAAATATTGCAGTTCAGAAACCAAACATTAAATGTTCTAGTGGATTGTGACAGGCTATTTGTTCAACAAATCATTTACGATTTCACCCATCCTGAGGCATAATATTTGTAATTCCAATCACATTCTAGCAAGTAACAATGGCTTTCAACGATTATTGTTACTATATGCCATGTATTATATGTAGAAACCACTTGTTACAGATAAAGAAGCTACAGACACCCCCGAATAGTAAATAGGAAAGGCATTAGATTTAACCTTCTTTGTTTGAGGCATTCGGTCATTTCCAGCACTTCCGGTACAATTTACATGGGGAACCCAAAATTGGTACCCATTACAAATCCATATGGGAATGGCAACAGAAAGGCATGCCACCATTAGTGGCACAGTCAAAGATATACCAAGGAGAACAGATGAATTGCTGCATAAATTAAATTATTAGTCTTTAATAAAATGTAAACAAAAACATAAGCAGAAAAACAGTTACGGTGATAGAAAGAAAAAGACCATTCATATAAAATAAACTAATTAGATGATGGCCTGATTTTAACCATTTTTAATTTTTTAATCCTTAAATAAATAAAATGTTAATGTCTTAATTACAATCATGACAATCAAATTTTTAATCGTTAATGTCTCAATATTTTTAAAAGTACGAACAACTTACGGCAATAGTAGGGTTTGGTGGCTTACCTTAAAAAGGAGAGCAACAATCCAACACAAGTGCTGAGTAGCCAAGCAATAAAACCATACTGAAGATAGTGAATGGGAGAGAGAGAGAGAAAGAGAGAGAATTTGTTACTAGTTATTTAATAGGCATGAAGTGAAACAAATGTAACACTTAACAAAATAAGCAACAACAGATATATACCCAGGCCAAACATAACAATTACTGGACTCAAAGAGCAAACAAGAGGGATAATAAAATCCTTAGTTCTAGCTAACATTACAATGATAGAGTTAAAAGCACTCCAAAGCAAATCGGTACCATGGGTTATAGCAACCCGTCTAATAAAGGATGCCAAAATCACTGTTTTACTTGTAGGGTTGTTTGATTTTTCAATCTCAATTAATATATCAGTATTATCAAAATCGGCCACGGCAGCACCATGGTGGATTTCTTTAGCAGACCTTCCAATGGTGGTGAATCAGATTTCATGTGGCAACTTATGGAAGCCACATTTGGGCGTCTCAGAGTGCAAGCTTGGAGAAGCCACAGAAGAAATTGTGAACCAGCATCATACTCCCATGCAAAACGAAGAAGGACAAGCCTCTCGCACAACCTGACCCGAAGCACTAAAAACCCTGATTGTCTCTCTTCTCATTTAATTTTCCTGACAGGTTACAGTACTGTGTCAACCCAAGTGCTTTCTCTAAAGAGGGTTCAGCTATACTACCAGGCCCAAACCCAAAATGTCAAAAGTTACAACAGAATTTTAGCCTAAGGCGCCCCACCCAGCAGCCTCCTTCCTTACATTGGTGTGCAGTGCCGCCATCATCACACAGTCACAGTCCCAACACTGATTGTGGGTCCTCTTCTTTTTCTTTCAATTTACTTAACTTTGACAAGAGTTTCTATGAAGGGGAAGAGAGGGAGAGATATGCCCCATTGGATAATATTGAAGATAACCATATTGGGATCAAAGAAGAGTCAGATAATTAGAAATTCAGGACATGTATCTTATATTTTGTTGCTATTTTAAGTCTTGAACCTGAAATTCTTGTTTTTGATTTTATTGTTATTTGAATTTCTAGACATGATATTATTATTAATTATGATTGTCTTTCATTATTTTTTCATTACAGCTATATTTCAGCATTTTCTTTAAATTGTCTGTGTATATAACGTATTTTTCTTTGTCCATAATGCTTCTTCTGTAACCCATTATGTCTTCCAATATATTTTTATAAAGGATTTTTGGGGTTGCAGATATTTTTCATTATCCGACATTGATAACACTGGATGGTATACCATCCTGATTTAACAAAAGATAGGAAGTTATTGGGATCGATGGGGAGAATCAAAGAAACATCAATCTTCATGAATAGTCTGACCACAAAGCTCTGACAGGTTCGGCAAATACATGTGAACTGTAATTTAAGTCCAAGTAGAAACCAAGATGCAGGGTTGTCAAAATCAATGTCTTGCTTAGTATGAGGGATGAAAGATGGGAAATTGTGAGGACACAAATTGCACGACATCACCACCAACAAAATTTAAGAATTTAAATAGTTATTTAATAGTCATATTATTAATAATTCAATGTTTACTTATTTCATAGCAATTATGTGAAGCTAAAAAGGAAGAGAAAAAGAATGACAAGTCAAACAATCAAGAGACTTCGAATAGACTCAGCATAAGCACAAATTAAGGGTTTAAAAATAAATAGCTTCAGCCATCATCACACCAAAGTGAACTGAGAGTATAGTTATAGTAGTTAAGGGTCGCATCCTAGACATGGGATTAATTCTGACTGGAGGAGTCAAATGATTCAAAGAGACAGAAACAATCAACATTTAAGAGATTTCAGGTTTTCAAACACAATTGGATTATAGACTACCAAGCTCAGCCCATCACAGAAAGACTAACCCAGTACAGAAAAATAGCACCTTACAACTGTTCCAATGAGCTTCCAAAATATCCTACTCCAAGAAAATATACGGCCAAGAAATTGGTTTCATTATAGCAACCGTAAACGTTAGTCCTCTCAAGTAAGGCTAATATTATATGTGCGGCATAAGACTATAAACCTTAGAAGACTACATCTGTCAGCACCAAAACCAAAAACAATATAAAGCAACATATGTACTTATTTTATCACGAAGAACAAATTTACACCAATAAGTCAAGTAGACATAGCAAATATTACTTTCAGTAAACAAAGTTTGCCTTATTGATCCAAAGAGTAGAAAATACAGTACCTTCCTCGGTTTTGATGTCATGGACATTTCTTCTGCCGTGAGTGATCGAAGGAAAGCCATGATTGAACATATGACAGGAGACAACAGGAGCACCGCCAACCCAAACTCAAACTACAAGCAATGAATGTTCAGAATTATGAAGATGAGCATTGTAACATTGACAATTAGAATTAAACAATTGCAACCCCGCAATCACACAACAAATAACAGACTTCTAGAAATAGAAGTGTATCACAGCCGCCCAAAACAAAGCAGATATAGTGGGGAGAGTGACTCGGGACTCACCTGCTGGTGCGTTGCATTGATAATTTTGATTGTTTTTGGACGAAATATGCCAACAATGATGGTTTCAAGTATGAAAATAAAACTAAACAGAACCCATGCTCGTTCTGGAGTACCCGTAATGTGATGCAATACAAGTCTGCACAACTGAAGCCACTTTTCAAGCCCGTGTAGCCTCAGCTCTTCAGATAATGAAATTTGATTAGGTATGGCATTGTCAACACTGGCATTATCAGTATTTTCATTATGATCTCTATCTGCATCCATGCTACTTCTTTGCAACAATGCCAAGATAGTTGGATCTAATTCTAAACTTTTCTCTTTTAACATCATAGCAAAATTTGGATCCAGTCCTTTATCTTGTAATAAACTACTAAGTTCTCGATCACCATGTCTTGCCCTTCTTTTAAGCATAGTTGCAATCCTAGGGTCATTCAACCTTTCTTGGAAAGCAAGAGCCAAATTCAAATCCAGTGTTTGCTGATTTGCAGAGTTTGATGCACTAGAGTCGTTCCCCTGACTATCAAGACCACTACTAGAACAAACCACCAAAGAATTGTTGTGATCCAAATTTCTATCATCAGATGATATTCCAACTTCCGGTTCAGGAACAGCTGAGCGACAAGAGCTGCTATGTAATGCTAAACTTGACCTTCCACTATCTATACTTTTATCACTATTGATTCCATCTGGAAAACTAGCAGCTTGAGACAAGACATTATTCCAATTGCTTCCATCAACTGCAGCCATAGCTCTGCCAGTTTCAATTACATTACCAAGATTACTGGCTTCAACACTACTACTCCGTTTCATACTTGAGCCACAGCCCTCAGAAAAGCTAGATGAACTGTTGTGCTCCTTTTTACGAAATCCTTCTCTCAAGCGAACTACAGTGCTTTGTAAAGCATCTCTCCTTGCAGCCAATGGGTTTGTGGCAGACAAATGGCGAGTAACAGCCGCTCCCAGTAGTACAGTTGCCATAACAGCATAGCTGATACAGTGCCCTAAATACCTGTGAGAGCAAAGCAGAGATAAGTCAACAAACCAATAGTACATGCAGTTGTAGAGAGGAAAAAGTCTCATTCAAAAGAAAAAAAAAAAAAAAAAAAAAAAAAAACTAACCAATACTGTACTCCAAAACAGATAAGAAACACGCGAGATGTTCCAGCAATAAACAGTGCTGCAACACGACTGTCAAGAAGTTGAAAACCATACAGGCAAGCTCCCAAATTCCAGTCTACAGTTCAAGAAGTGCATAAAAAAAACAGCAAATCAAATAAACAAAGCTGAAAAGTGCACAAGAATTTTCTGTTGACTACTAAAAATATTATGATAACAAAAGTGGCTAATTAAATCACCAAGAATAATAACAGCAACTGATGTAATTGCTCCAAGCCAATTTTCCTCTTTAGCTGTTAGACCATACAGGATGGAGTATACTAGCAAAACAAATAGTGAGCCAAGATAGAGCAGTACAAGATGGGAAGCCCTACAATGACAAACAAAAACAATATGAACTTCGAAGAAAACTTAATGAAATATCACTAAATAAAGAAAAGTATTTCAGAAGCAAAATTAGAGATTCATTATTCAGCCAACGTAACATAAGAGCATTAAAGTTGTACGAAAATAAGAGAAAAATAGGTGTCTGCCAACGTAATTAGACGCTACAACTGTTTGTGTCCACTGCGATAGTCAACAATTAGAAGTCAACAATTAGAACAAGAACACGAACATACCTTCTAGATTGCCGAGGATACAACTCGTTAGGGTCTGGGGGTTCGGGTAAACATGCCACAGGACCTACTTCAATACAATCTGAATAAGCAAACTTGTATGCCCTTCGCACATACTCATCCACATCCAAGCCATTCCCTACAATGAATAATGCTAATAAGAATATTCAAATAATAAAAATCAAAACAAATAGAATCAAGCCAAAAGCCGTTATACATACTTGGCGAAATCATCTTCAATATAAAGGAATATCACCTAATACAATTATAATACCGCCATCTACTGGAGTTGTAATACAATGAATGATACCAAACTAAAAATTAGTGTTGTGCGAGAATTTTTAATCATCAAGATTGTCAAACTCGATAGTTTACGTAAACTCATGAGAGCTTCATAAACTCATAAGAGTTTACTTCATATAAAAATATTTTCAAATATTTATAAATAATATAATAATTTAATATTTATAATGTTATAAATAAATTTTTTTACAGTATTATAATTATTAGTTTATCATATTATATATTCTTAAATTTTTTTTTAATATTATTATTCTTTTATTATAATTTTAATTGATTATAGTTTATACTTCACATAAAAAAAAAAGTTAAAATTAATATTGGCCCAAAAGTTTAGCATGAGAAGGCCCAATGATTCAAAATAATAAGTGGTAGAAAAGAACTTTAGTAATAAATATTTACATGCTAAAAGAAAAAATACAAACACTGCAGATATCAACGCAATGTGTAGTGGATTTCATTTCTTTAATAAAAGCACAAACAGTGCCATTTAGGGCTGTAACGTTAAAATAAAAAAGCTTCACTCACTACACACAGAGCTCAAAGGAAGTGAAAGCAAGAGCAGCGCAGCGACCGCGACAGTGAGCGCAAACCAGGCTAACAGAACACGACCACGAGCCAGGCGAAAAGTGAGTGGAAACCAGGCGAATGGCGAGTGCGTAAGCGAGCCAACGAACCACGACCATGAATGGCAGCAAACTAAACACAACGTGCCTTAAACTCAAAACTCCTCTTCGTTGATTTCTCCCTATTTCAAACTCGCAAAATTGATACAAAATCGCGATTCCAAACGATTCCACCATGTTCAATTATGATTCCACCGAATTTGCTTCTGAGTTAACTCGGAAGCCAGGACTGGGAATGCAAACTCGTCTGAGTTAACGACTTAACTCGCGAGTCAGATAACCTTGTTTGTCACTACATGGCAGTTACTTTTAAATTTGATCCTTGTACCTTAAGGTAACTCATTTTCAATATCACAATTTTTGCCAATTATTAAAATAGAAAGAAAGAAAAAAAGTGAGGGCTTGTTGGGATGTGCACTCAACAAACACTTTTAGAAGAAAAATAGGATAATTAAAATTAATTTCTTCATAAACTAAAATTAGCTTATGCATAAGCTAATTTGAAGAATCTCACCAATCTAACTTCTCTAAATTTTTATTCTTAACCTGCGCATAAGCTAATTTTAGCATATAGAGAAGCTAATTTCATTTTTTTCTCCTTATTTTTCTCTTCTATAACTATTTATAGAGAAGCTTGCCCAAACAGGCCCTAATTTTGATTCTGAATTACAAAATACATTGATAGGCGAGGTCATTCTCTATTACACAGACCCTATAAAGATCAGGAAATTACCACTGATCGTGTCAGATACATTTGATTAACAGAGAAGAGAATACAGTAATTCAAAAGCATACCATTAAAAACCATCCTGCAGATAAATAGCATGTTGATTGCTAAAGCAATTGCAGAGACTCCAAAAAAGAAACCAGATGGAGAATAGCGGTCAGACGCTCGTGATCCAGTTGTAACATAAACGGCACAAAGTTCATATGCACAGAGTAAAGCAACAGCCAAAAGAAGCAGGATTGCCACAGCCCCTGTCAAAGAAAAATGTAAATAGTGGCCATACCAACTATAACATGACAAAGTATATCAATCATAAGATGCCCAACATTCTAAATTTCTGCATAAAAACCAGGTAAAATATACATTTCATGTCAACTTTGTACATCATAGCTGTTTCTTGGCCATATCATTCATTTATTACAGCTTAGGCACTGAAAAAAAATAACATACAGAACAAAAACAAAAACACCTGACAACAAGTGCAATTCCCAACAGTAAATGGATTTCCATGAAGACCTAATGAAGTGCCCAATATACTATACATAACAAAATACCTATTTATAAGCAATTTATTTCATAGCTGTTCAAAAGAAGAAATAGGAACAAAAAGCCCAGCATCCGTTGGACAAGAAGAAATGCAATAGGATATCAAGCTTAGATTGCAAAACTTCCAATGTATAGGCTTAAGGTCAGAGTAAAACTATAGAACATGTTGAAAATCTCACATCAACTAAAAATATAGCCAATTATAGTAAATAGATGAGTACAAACCTCACTTTACAAACTAGTTTTATAATATTGAATTAGACTAAAATCTACTTTTTAATATAGTATCATAGTCTATTCAAGCAAAGCTTTTTAGACCTATTGTTCAACTCGCTATTGGACCACCCATAAATATTTATACTTATGCTCGAGATATTCAATCCTTGACATGAATAAGTATGTTCGAAAGCTCAGATGCAGCAGTTCAGTCACATGGATCATCAATTCGCCCAAAAGATTCAGTCTGAGTTGGGCCCAAATGGAATTTAGTTGACAGTAAAGAAAACACAAAAGTAGTTTCTTATAACATGGACCGTACACAGTCATGACTGAAAGTTGAGCTCATCATCAATCATGGTTGGGTAGTGTAGGTCTATGTTATAAGAAACCACATTTGTGTTTCCTTTACTGACAACTAAACTCCATGTTATAAGAAACTACTTTTCAGTCATGGTTGTGTACAGTCCATGTTATAAGAAACTACTTTTGTGTTTTCTTTCCTGTCAACTAAACTACATTTGGATCCAAGCTCAGACACAAAACCCAATTCAGTCATGGTTGGGTACTGTAGGTCTGTTATAAGAGTTTATGTCTTTTACTTTCATGAACCTTTTTATTTCATAAAATTAAAGGACATCAACTTGTTTGTTCATGTCCATGTTTTCATTGTGAACCTCAGAGTAAACGATGTCTCCTTCCCACAACCAATTTTGAGGACAAAATTTCATCCATCCTTTATCGGTTCTAGTAGATTTTTTTGGTTGATCCCGGGTACTTTGCATTTAACTTGATGGAATTTTCCATGAAGGACAACATATCCGAAACAATGTTTACGAACATGGTCGACAAATTGTAATGATAAATACAAAAAACTTCTTTTGGCCTAATACATGATCAAGTTGACATGTATTATTATTGTCCCCTGACATGGAAGCCGGCTAAAGTACTTCTTTAAAGCATTTTTTGTCCATCCATCTTTATACACAGTTCAATGAAAAGTATTGCATCATACGTATCGTAAGGATATATATTGGTCTCCTTGAATATTATGAAATTGTCGAAGATGAGCACAACCTTCAGTCATGACTAGGTATTGTAGGTTCTCTTTACTGATAACTAAATTCCATTTGGATCCAAACTCAAACGCAAAACATTAGAAGAATTAACTATCCACATGACCAAAGTTCTGGTCATCCAAGTGGATAGCTAGAAACTCGCCTTTGGCATTTCTTGTGAAAATATTTGTGACGTTCTCGTTATGGTTACTGTTATCATTTGAGATAATATCTTTAGAATCTTCCTAATTAGAGGAAATAGATATATAATCTTTTATTTTATTTTACTTTCCTAGTTTCCCTATTTTCCTTTTTAGCGGAATTAGATTATTACAAATAGAGAGTATCAGAATGTATTTTTTATGATTGAGAATAATAAATCAATCTTATTTTCCACATGGTATCAAAGCTTGTCTGATCCGCTTCCGTTGTCTTTGTTGTCTACAGGCGGCCAGCCGCCATTGCCGCTGACGGCCCCCTAAAAGTCTCTTCCTTAACATATGTTTTTAATGGACTCCAATTGCCCTAGTCAAGTTCTGCTTAGAATTCTGGCCTTTCTCCAATATTACCAAATACATTTGTTTTTATTATAACAACTACACACAGTTGTGTTGTACTTCCAGTTAAAATCTGACCTAGCTATAAGCTATACTTCCAGATTTTAATCTGACCTAGCTATAAGCTATACTTCCAGATTTTAATCTGACCTAGCTATAAGCTATACTTCCAGAGTTCAATCTGACCTAGCTATAAGCTATACTTCCAGAGAGTTGAATCTGACCTAGCTATAAGCTATACTTCCAGAGTTCAATCTGACCTAGC
>NW_025912311.1:10880-20880 GCF_018835915.1 Vigna umbellata
CGACCCTTGATGCTCTCGGCCCTAACACTAAACTCTCAACCCTTGACTCTCGGCCTTGACCGTTGACCCTTGACCCTAGACGCTCGACTCTCGATCCTAGACCCTCACACTTCGACCCTCACCCTCAACTCTCGGTAACCTCGGTGCCGTCATCTGTTGACCCTCGACGCCAACTCTCGTCCCTCGGTGCTCTCGACCCTCGAAGCTCGACCCTCAACCCTCGACCCTCGATCCTCGAAGCTCAACCCTCGAAGCTCGACCCTCAACCCTAACCCTAACCCTAAACCATAACTCTAATCTCAAACCCTAAACCATAAACGATAAACCCATATTCCTAAACCTTAAACCCTAAACAAGAAATCCTAAACCCTAATCACTAAGCCCTAAACTTTAAACCCTAAAACCCCCACGCTAAACGTTAAACCCCAACCCTTAAACACTAGACCCTCGACCATCGGCCCTCGACCATCGACCCACTACCATCGGTCGTCGACCATCGCCCCTCTAACATCGGTGCCCTCGACCCTCGACCCTCGACCCTAGACACTCGACCCTCGATTGTCAGACCTCGACCCTCGACCTCGGTGCCATCGGACCTCGACGCTATACTCTCGACATTTGACCCTCCACCCTGGACTCTTGACGTTTGACCCTTAACGTTGGATTCTCTACCCTCGACCCTTGACCCTCGGCCCTCGACCCTCAACCCTAATGCTAAACCCTCGACCCTCAGTCCTTGACCTCCACTCTGGGTGCCCTCAGCCCTCGGCCTTTGGCCCTCGACCCTCGACTCTCGACCTTCGACCCTCGATCGTCGAACCTCTACCCTCGGCAGTCGGCCCTCGACCCTTGACTCTCGAAGCTCTACCCTTGGCTCTCGATCGTCGAGCCCTAACCCTTAACGCTCGACGATGGACCCTTGACCCTCAGCCATCGACGCTCGACCCTCGACGCTTGACCGTCGGCCCTCAAAGCTCGACCCTTGCTGCTCTCGACACTCAACGCTCGATGCTCGACCTTATACCCTCGACGCTCGACGTTCGACCCTTGACCCTCGATTTTCGACGCTCGACCCTCAACCCAAACACTAACCCTAAACCATAACTCTAAACTTAAACCCTAAACTGTAAACGATAAACCCCTAATCATTAACCCTCAACCCTAAACTTACAATCATAAAGCCTAAACCCTAAAGCTTAAAACCTAAAGCCCTAAAACCCTAACGCTAAACGCTAAACCCTAACGTTAAACACTCGACCCTCGGCCCTCGACCATCGACCCTTTCCCATCGGCCCTCGGCCATCGACCCTTATCATTGGTGCCCTCGACCCTCGAGCCTTGACCTCTGTGCCCTCGGACCTCGACGCTCGACCCTATACTCTCGACAATCGACCCTCCACCCTCGACTCTCGACATTCGACCCTTGATGTTGGACCCTCCACCCTCGGCCATTGACCTTCAACCCTAATGTTAAACCCCCAACTCTCGAGCCTCGACCCTCGGTCCTCGCCCTCCACTTTGGGTGCCCTTAGCCCTCGACCTTTGGCCTTCAACCCTCGACCCTTGGCCCACGACCCTTGACCCTCGACCATCGACTTTCGATCCTCGACCCTCGACCCTCAACCCTCGGCTTTCGATCTTGGACCTTAGACCCTAGACCCTCGATCATTGATCCTCGACGCCCGGTACTCGGTCGTCGTCCCTCGACCGTTGAACCTCGGCCCTCGGCCATGGACCCTTAATCCTCGGCGTTCGGCCCTCAACCGTCTACCCTCAAAGCTCAACCCTAGACCCTCGACCCTCAACGCTGGACCCTCGACCCTCGACCCTCGACCTTCGACCTTTGGCCTTCGATCCTCGACTCTTGATCCTCGACCCTCGGTCTTCGGCTATCGGCCCTCGATTGTCTACCCTCGACCCTCAATGCTTGACGCTGGACCCTCGACCCTCGACCTTCGACCCTTGACCCTTGGCCCTCGACCTTCAACCCTTGACTCTCATCCTCGACTCTCATACTCGACTCTCAACCTCGACCCTCGACCGTCGTACCTTTGCCCTCGGTCCTCGACCCTTGACTATCGAAGCTCGACCCTCGACCCTCGACCCTCAACGCTGACCCTCGACCCTCAACGTTGGACCCACGACCCTCGTCCATCGACCCTAAACCCTAATGCTAAACCCTCGACCCTCGGTCCTTTCCCTCCACTCTAGGTGCCCTCGGCCTTCGACCCTCGAACCTCGACCCTCGCATTCGACCCTCGATCCTCAACCCTAATGTTGAACCCTCGACCCTGGACCC
Source organism: Vigna umbellata (assembly GCF_018835915.1). The sequence continues at coordinate 13,180 of NW_025912311.1, forward strand.
TCGGCCCCCGGCTTTCGACCTGGACCCTGAACCCTCGACCCTTGATCCTCGACGCTCGACCCTCAACGCCCGGTACACGGTCGTCGTCCCTCAACCCTCGACCTTCCGTGCCCTCGACCCTCGACCCTCAACGCCCGGTACACGGTCGTCGTCCCTCAACCCTCGACCTTCCATGCCCTCGACCCACGACCCACGACCCTCGACCCTCTACTCTCGATGCTCGACCCTCGGGCTCAACGTTCGACCCTCTACCCTCCAACCTCAATCCTAACAATAAACCTTAACGCTAAACCCTCGACCCTCGACTCTAGGTGCCTTCAACTCTCGACCGTCGATCCTCGACTCTCGACCGTCGACCCTCGACCTTCGTCCCTCGACCGTCGACCCTCGACCCTCAACCGTTCACCATAAACCCTGACATTAAACCTAAAACCTGACTGTTAACTCTAAACCCTAAACCTCAAACCATAAACACCTAACTGTAAACCCTAAATCCTTAACCCTAAACTTGAAACCCTATAGCCTAAACCCTAATCACTAAATCCTAAGCCTTAAACCCTAAACACTAAACCTTAAACCCTAAACCTTATACACTAAACCCTAAACCCTAAACCCTAAACATTAAACAAAAAACCTTAAACCTTATCATAAACCCTAAACCATCAACCATAAACCATCAACCAAAAACCATCACCTATCAACCCTCAACCATCAACCCTAAACCCTCAACCGTCACCCCTCAACTCTAACGTTAAACCCTCGACCCTCAACCCTCAGCCCTTGGCTCTCGGCCCATGACCCTCGACTCTCGACTCTCGTTGCCCTCGGCCCTCAACCCTTGGCCCTCGGCGCTCGGCTTTCGACCCTCGACCCTCGACCCTTGACTCTCAATCCTCCACCATAAACCCTGACATTAAACCCAAACCTTGACCCTCGATGTTCGACCCTCGACGCTCGATGTTCGACCCTCGACCCTCGACCCTCGACCCTCGACCCTCGACCCTCGACCCTCGACCCTCGACCCTCGACCCTCGACCCTCGACCCTCGACCCTCGACCCTCGACCCTCGACCCTCGACCCTCGACCCTCGACCCTCGACCCTCGACCCTCGACCCTCGACCCTCGACCCTCGACCCTCGACCCTCGACCCTCGACCCTCGACCCTCGACCCTCGACCCTCGACCCTCGACCCTCGACCCTCGACCCTCGACCCTCGACCCTCGACCCTCGACCCTCGACCCTCGACCCTCGACCCTCGACCCTCGACCCTCGACCCTCGACCCTCGACCCTCGACCCTCGACCCTCGACCCTCGACCCTCGACCCTCGACCCTCGACCCTCGACCCTCGACCCTCGACCCTCGACCCTCGACCCTCGACCCTCGACCCTCGACCCTCGACCCTCGACCCTCGACCCTCGACCCTCGACCCTCGACCCTCGACCCTCGACCCTCGACCCTCGACCCTCGACCCTCGACCCTCGACCCTCGACCCTCGACCCTCGACCCTCGACCCTCGACCCTCGACCCTCGACCCTCGACCCTCGACCCTCGACCCTCGACCCTCGACCCTCGACCCTCGACCCTCGACCCTCGACCCTCGACCCTCGACCCTCGACCCTCGACCCTCGACCCTCGACCCTCGACCCTCGACCCTCGACCCTCGACCCTCGACCCTCGACCCTCGACCCTCGACCCTCGACCCTCGACCCTCGACCCTCGACCCTCGACCCTCGACCCTCGACCCTCGACCCTCGACCCTCGACCCTCGACCCTCGACCCTCGACCCTCGACCCTCGACCCTCGACCCTCGACCCTCGACCCTCGACCCTCGACCCTCGACCCTCGACCCTCGACCCTCGACCCTCGACCCTCGACCCTCGACCCTCGACCCTCGACCCTCGACCCTCGACCCTCGACCCTCGACCCTCGACCCTCGACCCTCGACCCTCGACCCTCGACCCTCGACCCTCGACCCTCGACCCTCGACCCTCGACCCTCGACCCTCGACCCTCGACCCTCGACCCTCGACCCTCGACCCTCGACCCTCGACCCTCGACCCTCGACCCTCGACCCTCGACCCTCGACCCTCGACCCTCGACCCTCGACCCTCGACCCTCGACCCTCGACCCTCGACCCTCGACCCTCGACCCTCGACCCTCGACCCTCGACCCTCGACCCTCGACCCTCGACCCTCGACCCTCGACCCTCGACCCTCGACCCTCGACCCTCGACCCTCGACCCTCGACCCTCGACCCTCGACCCTCGACCCTCGACCCTCGACCCTCGACCCTCGACCCTCGACCCTCGACCCTCGACCCTCGACCCTCTACCCTCGACCCTCGACGCTCGACCCTATACCCTCGACCCTCAGCCCTCGACCCTCGACCTTCGATTTCGACCCTCCACCCTTAACCCTCAACCTTAACGCTAAACCCTCGACCCTTGCCCCTTGACCCCTGACCCTCGACCTTCATTCCTCAATCCTCCACCAGAAACCCCGACACTAAACCAAAACCTTGACCCTAAATTCTAAACCCTAAACCCTACCCCTAACCGTAAATGCTAACTCTAAACTCAAACTTTAAACCCTAAACCCTAAACTCTTAATTCTAAACCCTTAATCCTAAACTTTAATCACTAAACCTCTAATCCTAAACCCTAAAACTCTTATACCCAAACACTAAACCTAAACCCTAAATAATAAATCCTAAACCCTAACCATTAAACAGAAAAACTTAAACCATCATGCAACCCTAACAATAAACCCGAGACCCTCCATCCTCGACCATTCACCCTCCACCCTCTACCCTCGACCATTCACCCTCCACCATCTACCCTCGACCCTTGACCCTCGGACCTCGGCCATCGACCCTCGAGTCTTGGTGCCCTTGGCCTTCGGCCCTCGAACCTCGTCCCTCGACGATCGACGCTCGACCCTTGATGCTAGACGCTCGACCCTCGACCCTCGACCCTCGATCCTCGACCCTCGACTCTCGGGCTGGACCCTCAACCCTCAACCCTCGATCCTCAACCCTAACGCTAAACCCTAACGTTAAACCCTCGACCATCAGCCCTTGACCCTCGACTCTCGCTGTGCTCGACCCTCGATCCTGCACCATAAACCCTGACATTAAACCCAAACCCTGACTCTAAACCCTAAAGCCTAAACCCTAAAATCGAAACACTAAAGCCTAAACCCTAATCACCAAACCTTAAACCCTAAACCTCTAAAACTATAAACCCTAAACATTAAACCCTAAACCCTTAACATTAAACAATAAACCATAAACTCTATCGTAAACCCTAAACCCTTAAACCTAAACCTTAAACTCTAAACCGTAAACCATCAACCATAAACCATCAACCAAAAACCATAACCCATCCACCAAAAACCATAACCCATCAACCCCCAACCATCAACCCTCAACCGTCAACCTTCAACCCTAACGTTAAACCCTTGACCCTCAACCCTCGATCCTCGACCCTCGACCCCATACCCTCGACCCTTTACCATCGATGTTCGACCCTCGACGTTCGACCGTTGACCTTCAACCCTCAACCTTAACGCTAAACACTCGACCCTCTACCTTCGACCCTCACCCCGTGACCCTCGACCATCGACCTTCAATCCTCAATTCTCCACCATAAACCGTGAAACTAAACCCAAACACTGACCCTAATCTCAAAACCCTAAACCCTACCCCTAACCGTAAACGCTAACTCTAAACTTAAACTCTAAACCCTAAACTCCTAATTCATAAACCCCTAATCGTAAACTCTAATCACTAAACATTCAAACCCTAAAACCCTAAAACTCTTATACCCAAACACTAAACCTAAACCCTAAACACTAAATCGTAAACCCTAAACCCTAACCATTAAACAGTAAACCTTAAACCCTCATGCTAAACCCTAAACCCTAACAATAAACTCTCGACCCTCGACCCTCGACCCTCGACCCTCGACCCTCAACCCTCGCACCCTAACTCTAAACTTAAACCCTAAACTGTAAACGATAAACCCCTAATCATTAACCCTCAACCCTAAACTTACAATCATAAAGCCTAAACCCTAAAGCTTAAAACCTAAAGCCCTAAAACCCTAACGCTAAACGCTAAACCCTAACGTTAAACACTCGACCCTCGGCCCTCGACCATCGACCCTTTCCCATCGGCCCTCGGCCATCGACCCTTATCATTGGTGCCCTCGACCCTCGAGCCTTGACCTCTGTGCCCTCGGACCTCGACGCTCGACCCTATACTCTCGACAATCGACCCTCCACCCTCGACTCTCGACATTCGACCCTTGATGTTGGACCCTCCACCCTCGGCCATTGACCTTCAACCCTAATGTTAAACCCCCAACTCTCGAGCCTCGACCCTCGGTCCTCGCCCTCCACTTTGGGTGCCCTTAGCCCTCGACCTTTGGCCTTCAACCCTCGACCCTTGGCCCACGACCCTTGACCCTCGACCATCGACTTTCGATCCTCGACCCTCGACCCTCAACCCTCGGCTTTCGATCTTGGACCTTAGACCCTAGACCCTCGATCATTGATCCTCGACGCCCGGTACTCGGTCGTCGTCCCTCGACCGTTGAACCTCGGCCCTCGGCCATGGACCCTTAATCCTCGGCGTTCGGCCCTCAACCGTCTACCCTCAAAGCTCAACCCTAGACCCTCGACCCTCAACGCTGGACCCTCGACCCTCGACCCTCGACCTTCGACCTTTGGCCTTCGATCCTCGACTCTTGATCCTCGACCCTCGGTCTTCGGCTATCGGCCCTCGATTGTCTACCCTCGACCCTCAATGCTTGACGCTGGACCCTCGACCCTCGACCTTCGACCCTTGACCCTTGGCCCTCGACCTTCAACCCTTGACTCTCATCCTCGACTCTCATACTCGACTCTCAACCTCGACCCTCGACCGTCGTACCTTTGCCCTCGGTCCTCGACCCTTGACTATCGAAGCTCGACCCTCGACCCTCGACCCTCAACGCTGACCCTCGACCCTCACGTTGGACCCACGACCCTCGTCCATCGACCCTAAACCCTAATGCTAAACCCTCGACCCTCGGTCCTTTCCCTCCACTCTAGGTGCCCTTGGCCTTCGACCCTCGAACCTCGACCCTCGCATTCGACCCTCGACCCTCAACCCTAATGTTGAACCCTCGACCCTGGACCCTCGGCCCACGGCCTTTCGACCTGGACCCTGAACCCTCGACCCTTGATCCTCGACGCTCGACCCTCAACGCCCGGTACACGGTCGTCGTCCCTCAACCCTCGACCTTCCGTGCCCTCGACCCTCGACCCTCAACGCCCGGTACACGGTCGTCGTCCCTCAACCCTCGACCTTCCATGCCCTCGACCCACGACCCACGACCCTCGACCCTCTACTCTCGATGCTCGACCCTCGGGCTCAACGTTCGACCCTCTACCCTCCAACCTCAATCCTAACAATAAACCTTAACGCTAAACCCTCGACCCTCGACTCTAGGTGCCTTCAACTCTCGACCGTCGATCCTCGACTCTCGACCGTCGACCCTCGACCTTCGTCCCTCGACCGTCGACCCTCGACCCTCAACCGTTCACCATAAACCTGACATTAAACATAAAACCTGACTGTTGTAACTAATGAACCCTAACCTCAAACCATTAAAACACCTAACTGTGAACCCTAAATCTTAACACCCTAAACTGAAATCCCTGTAGGCACCGTACACCAGCCAGCTAATCGAACCTAAATGCCATACGCCTTTAAACCTAAACAACTAAACCTTAACCGCATGAAACCTCGGGTTTATACATAGAAGACCCTCACAGCCCTAAACCCTAAATAATTAAAACAAAAAACCTTAACCTTATCCACTATAGTCCAGATCTGGCTAAACCATCACAACCCACCGGCGTAAACCGCGGGAGTGTGAGAACGACGAGTCTAGCAGATGATGCCCAGGTCAGCAGGATTCAAAACGCCTTCAACCATATAGGCCGGGTAATAGCGTCACAACTGGTAACCCCTCAACTCTACGTCTAAAACCCTCGACCCTCAAACCCTCTGCCCTTGGCTTGCGCGACCTATGACCCTCGGCATCTCGGCACTCTCGTTGGCCCTCGGCCCTCAACCCTTGGCCCTCGGCGTTTCGTTCGAGGGCGGTTTTTAGGATTTTTTTTCAGTCGGACCCATCGACCCTGACTTCAATCCTCCACCATAAACCCTGGACATTAACCCAAAACCTTGACCGCGAGTTCTGAGCCCTCGACGCTCGATGAGTTCGACCCATACGCCCTCGACCCATGCGCCTCGACCCTCAGACCCTCGACCCTCGACCCTGACTCGCCCTCGACCCTCGACCATCGAACCCCGACCCTCGACCTGACCCTAGACCTCGACCCTCGACCATCGACCCGCGAACCAGCGACCCCGGACCGAGACACGCGAACCGCTACAGAGGACACGCACGCGCGACAAGGAACGAGAACGCAGCAAGGAGACAATAGACAGGAGGAGGTCGACCGCCACCGGAAAACCGCAACCGGAACGCGGAAACCCCGACCGGGCCCGGACCCCGGACGCGACCGGCAGCGCAGCCGCCACAGAACCCGGAAGAAGGAACGAGGAAAGAGACGGAGAAAGGCGAAACCCGAAGACGACCCCGAAACCCAAAAAAAAAAAAAAAAAAAAAAAAAAAAGAGAAAAATAAAAACAAAAAGAAAAAATAAAAAAAAAAAAAAAAAAAAATACCCCCCCCAAAAAAAAAAAACCCCCCCCCCAAAAAAAAAAAAAAAAAAAAAACAACAAAAAAAAAAAAAAAAAAAAAAAAAAAAAAAAAAAAAACCCCCCCCCCCACCGTAAATGGCTAACTCTAAACTCAAACTTTAAAACCCTAAACCCTAAACTGCTTAATATTCTAAACCTTAATCCTATAACTTTAAGTCACTAAACCTCTAATCCTAAACCCTAAATACTTATCCCCAAACAACTAACCTAAAACCCTAAATATAAATCCGAAACCATAACCATTAAACAGTAAAAACACTTAAACCATCATGCGAAGCCTAACAATAAACCCGAGACCCTCCATCCTCGACCATTCACCCTCCACCCTCTACCCTCGACCATTCACCCTCCACCATCTACCCTCGACCCTTGACCCTCGGACCTCGGCCATCGACCCTCGAGTCTTGGTGCCCTTGGCCTTCGGCCCTCGAACCTCGTCCCTCGACGATCGACGCTCGACCCTTGATGCTAGAACGCTGCGACCCTCGACCCTCGACCTCGATCCTGACCCTCGCTCTCCGGGCCTGGACCCTCAACCCTCAAACCTCGATCCTCAACCCTAACGCTAAACCTAACGTTAAACCCTCGACCATCAGCCTTGACCCTCGACGCTGCCGCTGTGCTCCGAACCCTCGTATCTTGCAAACATAAACCCTGACAATTAAACCCAAACCGACTCTAAACCCTAACTAAACCCTAAAATCGAAAACCCTAAAGCTCTAAACCCTAATCACCAACCTTAAACCCTAAACCTCTAAAACATAAACCCTAAACATTAAAACCCTAACCCTTAACATTAACAATAAACCATAAACTCTATCGTAAACCCTAAAACCTTAATCCTAAACCTTAAACTCTAAACCGTAAACCATCAACCATAAACCATCAACCAAAAACCATAACCCATCCACCAAAAACCATAAC
>NW_025912317.1:0-49181 GCF_018835915.1 Vigna umbellata
AACATAATAAATAAAATACATATTAGCTGAAAGTAAAAGATTAAAATTATATTTTCATTGAATTCAATTTATCATTATTAAAGAAAACAATTTAAAAACTACAAATAAAATTTATTAAAAGTATTTTCAACGTATAATAGAAATATAAATGCCCAAAATAGATCTCATTAAGTTGTCCAAATAGTATTATATTTAGTTATCATCAAATTTAAGGATTTTATACATTCGTTACAAAATATTAACATTATTTAATTAAAAAATTTACTTAAAAATTATGTTTACTAAATTACTCTATGTACTTATTTAAAAATAAAGAAAAAATCATTCATATATATTTAATTGGAAGTGATTATTTAATTTCTTATTCATGATGAATGATAAGAATGAAAAACTATTAATTAAATTTTATATAATTGAACTTAGCATCAAAATCTCAAACACAGAAATTTATTATTTCAAAATATTACCTAATCTCAAATTTGGATTTCATAATGTGTTTTTGATGTTATTGGTAGTTACACAATTAGAACAATACTACTCTTATTATGAATGTTATATAAATATTTCATTATTGGAAAGCCTGTACAATACAAAATATATAAGTAATCATTATCTACTTCTTAAAAATATAACAATTTTATTGTTGTGCGTTAATACTTCTTGTATCATCCATTGCTCACATATTATATCATCATAACAAGAGAGAAATCACAACTAACACAAAGAAAAGGTAAGTTAGTGAAATCTTTTATACATCATATGTTAGAATATTCATCAATACAACAATAACAATCTCAATCTAAGCATTCATAATACAACATTCATAATACAAACATGTATTGTAGACTCTCTTTTTTGAAAGACGTACACAAATGTGTTAAATTCATATGAAGTCTTGCACCTATCATAACTTCTCCTGCTTTGTAAAGTCATTGCATTTGGGAACGAAGTAATTTCCATATGACAAGAAAAATTCCCATACTATATGCAAGACATAATAATATTTCATACAACCTCCCTAGACTAAGGAACCTCCTTCAACTTTCTTCACCTAAACATCATTTTCTATGTGATTCTTACACTACAAAAAAGAAGGGCATTACCGAAGGTCAGGAGCCCTCGAAAACAGCCCGAAACCGTCAGTAAAAGGTAATTACAGACGGCTTATCGACGGCCAAAGAGCCCTTGGTAAATCCCTTGTCGCTAACATTTACCGAGGGCTTCCGCCCTTCGATAATTACCGAGGGCCAAAAGCCTTCGGTAATTACCGAAGGGCGTTTTGAACCTTGTCCTGTCATGCACCACTAGACTTTGCATTTGGAAACATAAACCTGCATATGCCAACCTAGAATCGAAAATTGGAGCAAAGAAATTTTCAAACAGAACTTGATTTGAACACTGCACTACGAAAATGCTTTTAATTTGGTGGTTTTAAACCCCATATTGATTGGAAGTGATTCAATAGCTCAATTGATGCATCAAACAAATTTTTATCATCATTTTAAAGATATTTAAACACTGAAACAGTTTGAAAACAGATTGCAATGTGAATTCACTTGTTCACTTCCATTTTAAAGCCAATTTTGATGGTTTAAGACATGATTCTACATATATGCATAAAAATAATCATTTCAACAGTGCACACAACTTAAAAATGGCAAAATAAACTTGCTCAAATGTTGTATATGCACAAACACAACAAGATTCAACAAATCATACTTACTATAGCCAAATATGTATGAAAATGTCACCAAAACTGCATCCGAATTTTGTTGTGTCTTAGGCCATTTAACATCTCCTAGCTAAGATTTTGTACCTAGATCTAGTGAATTAGGACTTCCTTTAGCTTTGTTTATGCTGTACTGTTTGATTCCAGTGTGTGTTTTTAATTCTAGTGCTAACTTTGGTTTAAAAATGCTGCATAATTGGCTATAGCAGGTGTGATTTGAAGCATCTGGTTGTTTCTGTCCATTGTGAATGTTTGAACAAGTTTATTTTACCATTTCAAACCTGTGTGCACTGTTCATTTCGTCAAATTTGAGCCTACATGCAAAATCACTTCCTAAACCATCAATTTTGCTTAAATTTGGAAGTGAATTAGTGATTTTTGAGTGTAGTGTGATTCCTTGTTGTTTCAATGTTTAAACACCTTTAAATTGATGATATAAAGTTGCTTGAATCATCACTTGAGCTTTAGAAACACTGCCACTCATTTTTGGGTTTGAAAGCACACTTTTAAAACCATTTTTCTGGTGCAGTTTTCATTTTTAGTGTTGTTTGATTTTGTACATTCTTTAAATTTCAATTCTAGGTTGGCAAGAGCTGGTTACATGTTTGAAAATGGAATTATATGATCAAAAAAGTATAATCCAATCATAAAAATCATTTGAAAACCAAGCAATCCAGTTTTGAACCCCAAAAACCGAAAATCACAAAATCTGCACTTCTTTGGAGACTTTCATCAAACATTTGCATTTTTATCAAACACCTTACTGCACTACTTTTGGCTCTTCGTTTTTTATTTTTCTTGCGTGCTTAATCTGATCTAGTGCCTCTCCCAGGTTCCTTTTGTGTCCCTCTATTGATTCAAGGCTTAAAATCATTTGAAATCTACTTGTTTGGCCTCCAATTTGTGCCACAAAGTCTGTTACCTGAAATTAAAACCGGGTGCAGTGCAAATTTTTGCTGTGACTAGTTTAGTGTGGTAGGGTGTTGTGACGTTTTGGTGAGGCTTCCAAGGTCCAAAATTCTTGCTCCAAGGGGGTAGCATACTAGGTAATGGAAGGGTTGCTGAATTGGACAAAGAAGTAGCTCTAAAAGTAGCAATTTGGCTTGATTTTCAGCAGCATTTCACCAACTTGGAACCACTTATTTAGGTTCTAACAACTCAAACTTTGAGTTTTACCTAATTCTTTGCTTTTGACTAGTTTCCTAGGTTCATTTCACTACTTTAGACTTGTTAGGATGTTGACATTACTTAAAATGAGTCTATATTAGGTGAATTGACAATTTCTCACCTTATAAGTACACTTTTTAAAATCTAAATACTCAAACTTTGAGTTTTAGGTTATTCTTTGCTTTTCACCACTTCAACAACTTTGTTTGGTGAATTGAAACTTGTTAAAACTCAAATTTAACTCAAAACCAAACTGCTACTCAAAATCACCTTTATACTTCCCAAAATTGACTCAAAATTGGTGGTTTTGGAAGTGATTTTGTGTCTAAGCCATTCTGACACTTTGTTAATCATTTTAACATTTTTAAGTCATCAAAATACACTTATTTGAACTCTAATTAGGCATAAAACAGAACTGCAACTCAGATTCACTTTGCAAGTTCCAAAAATGGCTCAAATATGATGGTTTGACATACTAAATTGCATATAGGTCATTCTAACTTCATATCAATGGTTCTAACAGCTTTAATACATCAATTTGTTCTTGTTTAAACTTCCAAACATCACAAAATCAAAGCAAAACGAAAAATGACATGTAAAACCATTGTCCAGAATCAATTTAGGCTTTTATTCATATTTTCAAGTCCATTGTCAGCCTTGGACTTGTAAAACTAGATTATACCATGTCCTAGAATTTGAGGTAAAGTAGGTTGTGTGTTATGGGACATTGTTGAGTTCAAGTGTGGGGGTATCATTGAAAAAGAGGCATATGTGACAGAGTTTATGGTTAAAATAGTTTGTGACTCATTGAAAAATGAGAGAAAAAGTAGGAACAAAATGAGAAAATTCTGGTGAAGAAGAAATATAAGATCAGTATAGTGTTTCAAAAGCATCCCTAGGTCAAACAGACACAACATCTATAGACAGGCAACCAAAAAAGGTTGGCCTTAAAATGGTCAGGAAAGATGAGGAGAGCATTCAAGATCTGTCTTGATCTTTTAAAAATGTTAAAATTAAGTACCTCAGAAAAAGAGAAGGAATTATCCAAATCATATGAAGCAGTGGTCAAATCCTCTTCCAATCTATCTATTAAAAGGAAAAATGCACATTCTGTTTCCATATCAGAAAGACCATATGATGAGGAAAACAATAATTCCACAAGGAAATCAATGCAATATGAAAGGGAGACAAGTAAAGTTATTATTAAATTTATTCAATCAAGTTGAATCACCTCCAATGCCATGTCTTCTTATACCACACACTAATTACAAACTATAGTTCCAATTATTTGGTAAATTGGACTCAACCTAAAGGATTTAACGTTATTCTCATATCCTACACATCCAACCATTACTCAATCTCATTTCTTTTCCTACCACAACAACATTCAGCTACCAATGTTCACATATATATCATGAGCATTCAAACAACACCATTTATAAACAAATCTCATGATAAAGTTTATAGTATACAACACAAACAAATCAAAGCAACAAAACTAACCCACGACCAAACCCAAAGTTGCCAGAAACAAGGCCTAACCTCTTAAGACGATAACAAGAATAGTAGATGACGACAACAGACAAAACCCTACCAGGGACCCTCAACCTTAATCCCTCAACAAAGACCCTACACCTCTTCTGTGAATGACCTTACAATAGCCTGCAACCGAAAAAATTCAATACACAGAACACATTCCCAATTTGCGAAATGGGAGAAGGACAACTTACCAGTGGCCGCAAACGATGGCGGAATAGACGACCAACCACAATGGTCGGTAAGAGGCTCTCTGATAGGTGACGAGAACTGAACAAATGAAGCAGACGACACAAGGGAGCCTCTGTGATAGAAGAAAGGTGCTCAATAGGGATACAGAGAAAAACGCTCATAAAGGAATGTTTCATTCGAAGAGGGAAACTAAACCCCAAAAATGTTTAATCCAATTTCTTGAGCCCTTTACCGGCGGCCCACATCCTTCGGAAGATCCTTTGATAAAAAAAGATTACCGATGACCTATAAGCCTTCAGTAAATACCCGCCGATAATTTTAACATTTCTTGTAGTGTTATTGTTTAGTAGAGTTAGGATGACCTTACGTTGAAATCTAAAATGCACACACTAACATTATATAATATTGCAAATCTCCTTATAAATGACTATATAAATACATATAATTCACACACAAGATAGAACAATTATAACTGAGTAGATTTAAGGCATAAGAGGACCTTGACTCTACTTAAACACATACTTAAATTAACAAAAGACTCATTTCATTCCTTATTACTATAATTATCTCCTAACCCTTACATGGTTTTCCCAACAACTCTAAGTTTTTACTTCAGTCAAACTCAACCTCGTTTAGTGAATGCTTTCCTCGCTCAACAAGACACCCTTATGAAGCACATGAAAAACACTAGAAGGGGATTTGAATAGTATTATTGGAACAATTTTTTGCAATCGATATAATAGCACTTTCGTCGATGATCAAAAGGTGTTATGTAAGTTGTTAAACGCTTGACTTTAAAGATGAAAAATGTTTGCTACAATGTTTTAATAAAAGTTTCTCTTTAACAAAGAATTGTTTAACAATTGAGCTTATATATATAAAAAACAAAATGCACCTACAGGTTTTGTAGGAGAAGCGATTAAGGAGAATAAAGCTATAAACACATTCATTTTTATACTAGTTCGCTCCACCGAGTTACATCTAGTCTCCTCTAACACCTTAGAAGGTTCCACTATAATCTTCAACAAGATTACAACTGAGTATTCTCACCACTCCTGGTATCCCTAGACAATCCAAATATCTTCTCGATATGTTGTCTAGTTGAGTTTCACACACTCCTAGTTGCGCAATATTCTTCACCACTCCTGGTACCCTGGACAATCCAAATATCTTAATGATATGTTGTCTAGTTGAGTTTCATTCACTCCTGGTTAAAATCTACAAACCAGATATCTCCTCGATATGTTGTCTAGCTATCGTTCAACTCCACCAAGTTGAACGTCAAAGTTTCACCCAATCTTGGTTTCCACTAGACACATCTGTTTAGCTATCGTTTAACCCCACTGAGTTAAACGTAAAGTGTTTTAATTCTCTTTAGAATTTTCAATCAAACGACTGATTACAAGTCCTTAGACGATAACTCTCGTAGAGAAGATATATGTTCAATACAAATCAATCTAATAGACTCATTAAGTATTTTCTCTCTTTTCTCTTCTTACAATATTAAGCTTATATATTGATGAAGCTTAGGAGTGTTTCTATTCTTGAGCTTTTTTTCTCTCAGATATTCTCGTTTGAGTTTGTGTGCTTTAATGACCTTTTTTCTCGATGATGTTTGCTTGAGCTCTTTGTTTCTATGTGGTATTCTCTTGATTCTTTTTTAGAATCTTCTTCTATTTAAAGGCTTCTAAAAAGGATATCCATTAGACAAATCTTTTGCCTTGATCCTTGAGTTTTCTTAGTAGTCGTTGCTTAAAGTCAACTTGACAGACTAAGCTTGCTTTTTTAGTACTTTGACAAAAGTATATAGTATGCTTTTTCTTGCATGACTTTTGATGGAGAGAACATTTCGTGAATGTCTTCTTTGTTCCTAACGTCCACTTCTGATTTATAGGATGGAGCAGGTGGATGCTTTTAATAGGCAATCTACACATAGTAGAGTAGATATGCATGCAACATGTATGTCTTTTCTCTTATCACTTTTGTTGATTTTAAACATTGAGCATTTAATGACATTTAGTGCTTGTTCAGAACAACAAAGTGTTTTTTGTATTTTCTATCATTCCGGTAGGATTTTATCATTTAAGCTTCTTACTAAGATGTCAAGAAATTGATTGTAGACTTCATTGTGTGATGTTGTGAATCATTTAGCATATGGTATCGTCTAGCCTATGTAAACGGTTAAGAGTTTTCTTTGTTTTATTCAAAACATGCGTTTAGCAACATGTTTTCTATCACAAGTATTTGGAATGTCATTTGAGACTTTTAACATGCTTTCCAAAAAAAATTTCTTGACACTTTTATCTACTAAAACATATTGAGAATTTGTTCGTTTATTGTCCAACGATATATAACACTTGCATTTAGCTAAACTCTCATTGACGTATTAATTTAGGGAACATTTAGTGGTATGTCTTTTTTATACCTAGGTGTTTTTCTAAGACTTTGCCTAAGTTATTTGGGTTTCTCATAGTACTTTCATGCATCACTAAGATTCCAACTATTTTTTTATTCTAGTGATAACATTGTCATATGCTCATTTTGTTTATGTTGTTTGTTAAACTTCAAAACATATGAGAACCTTTAGACAATTTAGTCTTGTAGGCGATCTTGTGTTACACCTTGCTTTGTTTAAAAAAAGTATCATATATATATATATATATATATATAAAGTGTCTTAGATATGCTAATTTTACCTAAAAGATACATCCTAGGTATATCAACAATCACAACTTAAATGCACATCATATATTAATAACAATTTCAACCAAGGTCACAAGTTTCACACACCTCACATATTTAAATCTATATTAGCCAAAGTGACAAATCAATCAACCATGGTAATTCAACAATACTCAACATAACAAACCATACACAAACAAAAATATGCATAACAATATTACTAGTTTTCCTTACTTGGAGTAGAAAACTTCTAACTTATAAGTACATGCCAACATAGTGAAAGAAACTAAAAAAACAAACTTGATAGCTAAAACAAGATTAAAAATAGTATCTAATCACATTTTATACTAATTAACTTTTATATTAATAACATGTTAAACCAAATATTGTGAATTCTCCTAAATCAGACCATGATTCATACAATTTGCATCAAATGTTTGATTTCATTGATTGATAAGGTCATTAAACATATTTTGGACTTGCAAAAGAAATCATACGAGTTGTAAGACAACCTAGGTTTCCCGAGTTGTAAGACAACCTTGGTTTGCTAGTTCCGAACTGATGAAGCTCAGTTTGCTGAGTTTTAACCTGAAAGAAGCTAAGTTTCTTGAGTTCTAACCCCAAAGAAGCTTGGTTTCCCAAGTTCTAACCCCCTAATAAGTTCGGTTTCCAAAGTTCTTACCTCGAAGAAGCCTGGCCTCTCTCCTAAACACGAAAAAGTATGAATTATGTCTATAATTACATTTCTTTCATTCTAGTTATAGTTATCATCTCTTTCATTCAATCAAAATCCAAAATATACAAAAGATATGCTTAAACAAGATCATCTAAAGACTAGATCGTGTAATAACTCATGTTTTGAAGTTAACAAACAATATTAAGCAAAATATCACTTTAAAAGAAATATTGTTTTAACATAAAGTAGTTTAAGAGAAATATATGTTTAGAAAATTTTTCTAGATGAAAACAAGCTTATAATAACGTTTTCTAGATTACATTGTCTGAATAGACAATGTTTTATAAACAACGTCTAATGAAAGGAAACATCTTTCATAAAGAATCATCTGCTAAGTAATGAATAATAGAATAACAGCTTTCAAACACATATCATTTAAATGGACAAATTTTACAAAACAACATCTTTAAAAAAGAAGTTCTATCTTAATGCTTATAAAATACACTGAAACTTAAAATATGTTTTATTCAAACAATGTTAATCAAGCAAGCGTCTTACGGAAAGTATCGACTTGAGGAAAAGCTTCAAAACACTATAAATCCCAAACAACTTTTGAATATAAAGCATCTTATGCGTCTAATAGTTATATTTTGAAAGCTTTGCTAAAAAATGCTTTATTAATAGTTGAAAATTGATAAAATGTCTTGAACAGGAATACAACATAACTTTTATCAATGTTCAAAACTTTAAATGCATGTTGCGATAAGTGCTTTAATGTTTGTATCCTTGTTTTATTTTATGTAGATATAAAAGTAATGATTTTCTTTTTTTTTTGGGGGGGGTACTCCTACATATTTTTTTTTTTTTGTTTTTTTTTTTTTTTTTTTTTTTTGGGGTTGGTTTTTGGAGGAGAATTTTTTTTTTTGGATTTTTCCTCTAATTGTGTGTTAAAGTCAAACTTTGAATACTACGAAATAGAAATTGAGATGGAAATGTTTTCCTTGAAGACTTCTACTCTAACACATCGTTACGAGCTATGTTTTGAACACAAAGCTATCACAAAACACTATACCTCTGCAATGTAGACTTGAGTCTGACATTTTTTTCACCTAAAAAGGCTACCAACTCTATGTGAAGTCAACCTCTTTGTCTAATAGACATTTACTCAATGAAAGTTATAAAATAGATGGACGATGAAGAGAAGACAAACGGATAACAGGAAAACTCTTGAACGTCACACAAGCTTGTTATTACTTTGTCTATATACCGTTAAAGCTAAATTTCAAAGAGAAAGAACCTTTCAAAATCTTAGATTTCTTTGTATTGTTTTTATCCTCTCTTTGAGAGTTACCGAACTGTATTTACTTTAACATTGATTGTATTGGATATTCTTAAGAGAATTAAAGCACTTAGTGTTTAGCTCAATTGAGTTAAGTAGTCTAGACAATTGTCTATGGTTAATACCAAGAGTGGTTAAACTCAAATTAGTCGTGTTAACTAGGTGAATCAGGAAGGTGTGAATATTCGTTGTAAATTTGAAGAGATAAACTTGTGTAATCTTCTTAAAGATCAGTCAAACCCCTTAAGAGTTCTTAAAGAAGAACGATTGTAGCTTAGGATTGAGTGAACTAGTATAAAGTTTGTGTGTTATTGCTTTGCTTCTTAAAACATTTTGCTATATATGCCTTTTATAAACACCAACGTCTAAACATCTTTTTTGAATTATATCTCTTACACCCATTAGATGTTGTTTTGCAAAAAAATTAAATACAATACTCATCCCCCTCCCTCTAGTGTTTTTTTGTGATTTCAGAATAAACAGAATTTTAATCTACCCACAACCCTAATTGATTTTAGAATTTGAAAGTTGTTTACTCTAACCTTGGGAAGCCTTGTTGAAGGTGAGAAGATGTGAGTAGTTGAGGCAGACGATCGACCTTGGCAAGGGTTTTTGACCTTGTATGGACCTCGACAAGGGTTTGAACATAGAATGAGTGTGAGCGTGGGAGAGTTTCTTTGGCAAGAAGAATAATGAACAAAGAACGAAGAATGAAGGGTTTAAGTGAGTAATTTTGGAGTGAGAGAGTGATTTTCGAGTAAGTAATCGAGTTGTGAGGGTTTGAGGAGTGTGAGAACGAAAATTTTGGGTCAGACAGTGCACAAATATCTCGTGGATTTTATTTTAAATAATTAATTATTTTTTAAATTCGTTTGTAAAATTAGTAGGTAAGTTCTTTTTTCCAATTACATATGGATCTTGTACCATTATCTACAAATACTATCCTTCGCAAATGTTCTTCCCTAACACACCAAATACACATATGAAATTTACATACAGAAAATCAATAGAAAATATTTTTTTCATTACTTACGAAAAATTTTCGTATGTAACTTAATTTTACTATAGGTAAAATTTGTATGTAATATTTATATTACCTACGGACTCAAATTTGTATGTCAATCTCAGTAGATAAGCCATATTTTTTTTTATAATATTAAACGTTGTTCCTAACAATTTTAGTTCTCACACAATGTTTTATCTATATATAAAAAATTTGAATTAAAAATTTGATTACATCTTCATAATTACATAAAAATAAATATTCAATGAGTTATTGTGAGACACATGCAGGCCTACACGTGGCTCAAAACGCTAAAAAAATGACTAAAAAAAAGAAAAACTTACTATGTTTTAAACTCTAATCAACTTAAATGTGTAAAAACTCAACAACATTTTTATATATTCTCTTATTTCAAACAAATGAAATATTGAAATAAAAAAAAATTAAAAAACAAAAAAAAATGTTTTAAATAGATTTCTTCAAAACTCAATTAATTGAAATTTTATTTATAATCTAACATTTTAAATAATAAAAATATTAAATATCGTCTTTTAAAAATGACTTATACTTCTTGCCATATTTCCTGGATCAGTAACTGTAATGTGCATTCAAGTTATACTTCAAATATTCGGATATATTAAAAACTTTTGAATGTATTAATACTTTGCCTCCACACAAACATGGCAAGAAAAACTTTAATTTGTTTTCCTTTCTTCATTTACTATTAACATTTTTTTCCTCTATCTTCTTTTTAACTGCTATATATGATGAAATGCCTCCAAAATTTTCTTGAAGTTGGTGATGGCAGATACCAACAAAACTCAAGTTAAATTTAATCTTTTTCTTTTCTTATCCATTGATATTTTTGCCTTCATTCTGAGATGTTTGAAATCTAATTATCAAACACTAACCTGTTGAGATGCTTCTGGATATTGATTTGAATGCTCCTGGTGAAATCTCATCTCTTCACACTGTAACACCACTCATCAACGGTAACAAACCACTTCCTAACCATGATAACCACAACATGGTTCAAAAATCAAGGTTGCTGTACTTTTTAACGTTGTCTATACTGTTACTTTCTTTGTTTCTTTTTTATTGTGCCCTTTTCAAACTCTTTTTGAATGTCTCAATTTGTATACCCTTTTCAGTGCATGCACAAATTTCCAACCTTTCCTTTGGGATATTGATCTCAACATCCCTTACAATGAAGCATCCATGGTGGATTCCAAGGAGATAGGCAACCCAACATGATTCAAACCATGGAGGAAATAAAGAAGAATTATTGACAAAAGTAACAGGTAACATAACCAATTATCAACAAATATCATATCTATCCAAAGCTCAAGTAGGTAAAATTATTTTAGATCTTAAAAAAAAAAGTCTAAATTTTTTTAAGTACCAAATACTTTAGGCCTAAAAAAAAGTTTCAAAATTTATTTTTAATACTATTACTTTAGATGTAAAAATGGTTGAGTTTGCTGAGTTATTTTTGGCCTCCAAACCTTTGAACTGCTTATTACTATAATACATCATCATAAATTTAACAAAAAAATTTACATTAAAAAATTAAATCAATTAAAGACTTCATAATATAACAAAACTATGAAGTTTCCCAATCAAAGATCAGAAAACTATTTTTTTTTTTTTACTTGAAAAATTAAATTTTCATTCCTAAGAAGAAAACACATGTATACATTTATCATAATTTTGTTATGTGTTGAGTACATCCAAACTTTTCAATGTTTCCTTTTAGATTTTGATCTCAAACATTCCATACATTGATTCCACTGTGAATGACAACGAAGCATCCAACAAAGGACTGATCAATGGTGGAACCCAACATGTCTCAAACAATGGAGCCAATGAAGAAGATAGAGACAAATTCATTCAAGGTCTTTGATATTTTGTTTATTTTCTCAATACTAATTTGCTGTGTTTTTCTTGAATATATCTTCTATATGCAGCATATTTGTCACTTTTTGAATATATATCTCTTTGTTTTTTTTTCTGTTCAGGACGTGCAAACCTGTCATTCATGCCTATAGACATTGATCTGAACACCTCATATGTTGACAATGAAGCCTCAATGATGGATGAGTGAGTGATGTGGTTACTCATGAACATGAATGTGTATGAAGATGTCTCTAGAATCGTTGAAGATTTTGTTTTTGTTTTTTTTTTTTTACAATTAAGGAGAGCAACAACATGCATGTCTAGTGAAGTTGACCACCTTGATTAGTTTATGTGTGAACTTCACAATTGTTTGAAGGAGTTTAGGAAAAAAAAAATGAAATTGACAACTAAAAAAATTTATTTTTATTTTTATTTTGGAAGACCCCCAAAATTATAAGAATAATAAATGATGCAAAATTTACTATACATTCATTATAGGTGTTAAATCATTTTTGAATTTGAACAAAGGTTGGTAAAGTATCATAACTATTGATTTATTTTATTTTAGTAAACAAATAATTATCAAAATTTTAAATTTATTAATTTTTTTTAAAACTCGGATAATAATTGAAAATTAAACGCTTAGTTTTATTAATTGTTATGTGTATTTATTTGAGAAAAAAATAAACTTTAAAATGCAGTTACATTCTTGAGCAAAAATATTTATGCTCTGTTTTGGGTGGTTATAAATTAAAATCTTTATTAAATTTTTTAAGGTTACATTATATTTTAATTTTTATTTAATTAATAAGTACATGGGACAATTTTATAAAATCTCACATGTCCCCAATTAATATAACAGTTAACCGATTACTTAAAAAAAACAATAATATTAAAATTATTGTATAGTTTATTTTATTGTATTTTCTGATAACATAAATATATTAATACTTAATATAATAAATAAACTATTTATTTATTTATTATGTTCTTTAATTAGCCAGTGTAATCTATTAATAACAACAGTGTAAAAAATCATTTCCATCCTAAACACTTGAAACAAAGACTGACATTTTTAAGGTATGAAAATTAAAAAAAAAAAAACTTAAAAGATGTTTCTCTATTGCTTAGACTAATTTATAATATTAAGAATTAATAATGTTGAGATAGTTATCATAAAGGGTTTGTAATATACTTTGAATTATTAAAAGTTTGTAATGGACTGTAGTTATTCTTGTTATTAAAATTAAAGATATTGTAAACACTAATTTGATAACTAATGTTATTTAAGATAAACTTAGAATCCTCAATTTACAAATCAATTATAGTGTAGGGATTATGATAAAAACTAGGAGGAAGGGTGAAGGAGAATTAAGTATTTAAGATTTATAGGAAGATAGCTAATGGACGGAAAAGCTTAGGGAAGGTTAAAAGGAGTATTGATGGCGATAACAGAAAGACGGGAGAGTCGTAGGTTAAAAGTTGGAGCAATAGTAGTTTAGTAAAAGGGATAGGAAAACCAGTCACTAAAAGAATAAGGTAGGAACGGGTGGGGTGGGGGGGGTGGGGGGGGGGGAGGGGGTGGGGGGGGGGGGGGGGGGGGACGGGGGGGGGGGGGGCGTGGAGAAGGGGGTGGGGGGGGGGGTAGGGGGAGGGGGGCGGGGGGGGGGGGGGGGGTTGTTTATTTTTTTTTTTTTTTTGTGTTTTGTTTTTTTTTTTTTTTCTTGTTTTGTTTTTTTTTTTGTTTTTTTTTTTTTTTTTTTTTACATTAAACCCGTTTAAAGATTCCGTTAGATTATTTAACCAAGAGTATTAGTTATATAATTTTAATATTTATATCTTTTTATAATTAATGTATTATTTGAATATCTTATAATTAATTTTTGGTTGTTTTTTACTCTATCTTTTTTTATGTGCTTTGAACTTTACTGCATTAAAAAAAGTGTGGCTACAAAACCAATGTGGCTACTTGTGTTTTGGTATAATTATCCGGAATTTCCATAAATTTATAATTTTGACTAAAATCCTCGTTTTGTCCTAATTTTGTTTTTTTAATAATGTAATTACTATATTTTATTTTTGTTAATTTTCAATGAAGTGCTATATTTTAAAACATGATTTTAATTAATTATTTTATTATATTTATTATTATTATTTATAAATTAACAACTAGTATTTTTTTTCTTCGTTGATATTAATAATTTATTGTAATGGCAATACTACGTTGAATCTTATTTAATATTTGTTAACATAAAAGTGATAGTTTTAAAATCACTCACTAAATGAATAATTTTTAACATTTTTGTTTTTCTTTTACATTAAACCGTTAAAAGAATATAATTTCCGTTAGATTATTTTAACCACAACAATTATTTATATATTTTTAATAGTTATAACTTTTTTATAATTAATGTTTTGTGGTGTGTGTTTTATTACCTATCTTTTTTTTGTGCTTTTAACTTACCGCATTTCAAAGTAGTGTGCTACAAACATCACGGTGCTACACCTGTGCTTTAAGATTACAACTGAGTATTCTCACCACTCCTGGTATCCCTAGACAATCCAAATATCTTCTCGATATGTTGTCTAGTTGAGTTTCACACACTCCTAGTTGAGCAATATTTTTCACCACTCCTGGTATCCTAGACAATCCAAATATCTTACTGATATGTTGTCTAGTTAAGTTTCACACACCTTACATATTTAGATCTATATTAGCCAAAGTGACAAATCAATCAACCATGGTAATTCAACAATACTCAACATAACAAACCATATACACAAACAAAAATATGCATAACAATATTACTAGTTTTCCTTACTTGGAGTAGAAAAACTTCTAACTTATAAGTACATGCCAACATAGTGAAAGAAACTAAAAAAACAAACTTGATAGCTAAAACAAGATTAAAAATAATATCTAATCACATTTTATACTAATTAACTTTTATATTAATAACATGTTAAACCCAAATATTGTGAATTCTCTAAATCAGACCATGATTCATACAATTTGCATCAAATGTTTGATTTCATTGTTAATGTGATAAGGATAACAAAATTAAACATATTTTGGACTTGCAAAAGAAATCATACGAGTTGTAAGACAACCTAGGTTTCCCGAGTTGTAAGACAACCTTGGTTTGCTAAGTTCCAAACTAAATGAAGCTCGGTTTGTCGAGTTTTAACCTGAAAAAAGCTAAGTTTCTTGAGTTCTAACCCCAAAGAAGCTTGGTTTCCCAAGTTCTAACCCTAATAAGTTCGGTTTCCTAAAGTTCTTACCTCGAAGAAGCCTGGTCTCTCTCCTAAACACGAAAAAGTATGAATTATGTCTATAATTACATTTCTTTCATTCTAGTTATAGTTACATCTCTTTCATTCAATCAAAATCCAAAATATACAAAAGATATGTTAAAACAAGATCATCTAAAGACTAGATCGTGTAATAACTCATGTTTTGAAGTTTAACAAACAATATTAAGCAAAATATCACTTTAAAAGAAATATTGTTTTAACATAAAGTAGTTTAAGAGAAATATAGTTTAGAAAATATTTTCTAGATGAAAACAAGCTTATAATAACGTTTTCTAGATTACATTGTCTAATAGACAATGTTTTATAAACAACGTCTAATGAAAGGAAACATCTTTCATAAAGAATCATCTGCTAAGTAATGAATAATAGAATAACGCTTTCAAACACATATCATTTAAATGGACAATATTTTACAAACAACATCTTAAAAAAAGAAGTGTCTATCTTAATGCTTATAAAACACACTGAAATTTAAAATATGTTTTATTCAAACAATGTTAATCAAGCAAGCGTCTTACGGAAAGTATCACTTGAGGAAAAGCTTACAAAACACTATAAATCACAAACAACTTTTGAATATAAGCATCTAATGCATCTAATAGTTATATTTTGAAAGCTTTGCTAAAAAATGCTTTATTAATGAGTTGAAAAATGATAAAATGTCTTGAACAGGAAATACAACATAACTTTTATCAATGTTCAAAACTTTAAATGCATGTGCGATAAAGTGCTTTGATGTTTGTATACCTTGTTCTTGATATTTGTGTAGATCATAAAAGTACAAAGACTTTATGAGAATCACTACACATAAGATAAAGATGTTGAGAAATATGAAGAACATTCTTGGAATGTTTCCTTGAAGACTTCTACTCTAACACATCGTACGAGCTATGTTTTGACAAAAGCTATCACAAAACACTATACCTCTGCAATGTAGAACTTTTCACCTAAAAAGGCTACCAACTCTATGTGAAGTCAACCTCTTTGTCTAATAGACATTTCTCAATGAAAGTTATAAATAGATGGACGTATGAAGAGAAGACAATAAGGATAACATGGAAAACTCTTGAACGCTCACACAAGCTTGTTATTACTTTGTCTATATACCGTCTAAAGCTAAATTTCAAAGAGAAAGAACCTTTACAAAATCTTAGATTTCTTTGTATTGTTTTTATCCTCTCTTTGAGAGTTACCAAACTGTATTTACTCTTAACATTGATTGTATTGGATATTCTGAAGAGAGTTAAAGAACTTAGTGTTTAGCTCAATTGAGTTAAGTAGTCTAGACAATTGTCTATGGTTAATACCAAGAGTGGTTAAACTCATATTAGTCGTGTTAACTAGGTGAATCAGGAATGGTGTGAATATTCGTTGTAAATTTGAAGAGATAAACTTGTGTAATCTTCTTAAAGATCAGTCAAACCCCTTAAGAGTTCTTAAAGAAGAACTGATTGTAGCTTAGGATTGAGTGAACTAGTATAAATTTTGTGTGTTATTGCTTTGCTTCTTAAAACATTTTGCTATATATGCCTTTTATAAACACCAACGTTTAAACATCTTTTTTGAATCATATATCTCTTACAAACCCATTAGATGTTGTTTTGCAAAAAAATTTAAAACACTACTCATCCCCCTCCCTCTAGTGTTTTTTTGTGATTTCAGAATAAACAGAATTTTGATCTACCCACAACCCCAATTGATTTTAGAATTTGAAAGTTGTTTACTCTAACCTTGGGAAGCCTTGCTGAAGGTGAGAAGATGTGAGCAGTTGAGGCAGGTGATGGACCTTGGCAAGGGTTTTGACCTTGTATGGACCTTGGCAAGGGTTTTGACCTTGTATGGACCTCGACAAGGGTTTGAACATAGAATGAGTGTGAGCGTGGGAGAGTTTCTTTGCAAGAAGAATAATGAACAAAGAACGAAGAATGAAGGGTTTAAGTGAGTAATTTTGGAGTGAGAGAGTGATTTTCGAGTAAGTAATCGAGTTGTGAGGGTTTGAGGAGTGTGAGAACGAAAATTTTGGGTCAGACAGTGCACAAATATCTCGTGGATTTTATTTTAAATAATTAATTATTTTTTAAATTCGTTTGTAAAATTAGTAGGTAAGTTCTTTTTTCCAATTACATATGGATCTTGTACCATTATCTACAAATACTATCCTTCGCAAATGTTCTTCCCTAACACACCAAATACACATATGAAATTTACATACAGAAAATCAATAGAAAATATTTTTTTCATTACTTACGAAAAATTTTCGTATGTAACTTAATTTTACTATAGGTAAAATTTGTATGTAATATTTATATTACCTACGGACTCAAATTTGTATGTCAATCTCAGTAGATAAGCCATATTTTTTTTTATAATATTAAACGTTGTTCCTAACAATTTTAGTTCTCACACAATGTTTTATCTATATATAAAAAATTTGAATTAAAAATTTGATTACATCTTCATAATTACATAAAAATAAATATTCAATGAGTTATTGTGAGACACATGCAGGCCTACACGTGGCTCAAAACGCTAAAAAAATGACTAAAAAAAAGAAAAACTTACTATGTTTTAAACTCTAATCAATTAAATGTGTAAAACACTCAACAACACTTTTTTATATATTCTCTTATTTCAAACAAATGAAATATGAAATAAAAAAAAATTAAAAAACAAAAAAAAATGTTTTAAATAGATTTCTTCAAAACTCAATTAATTGAAATTTTATTTATAATCTAACATTTTAAATAATAAAAATATTAAATATCGTCTTTTAAAAATGACTTATACTTCTTGCAATTTTCTGGATCATGTAACTGTAATGTGCATTCAAGTTATACTTCAAAATATTCGGATATATTAAAAACATTTTGAATGTATTAATACTTTGCCTCCACAAACATGCAAGAAAAACTTTAATTTGTTTTCTCTTTCTTCATTTACTATTAACATTTTTTTCCTCTATCTTCTTTTTAACTGCTATATATGATGAAATGCCTCCAAAAGTTTTCTTGAAGTTGGTGATGGCAGATACCAACAAAACTCAAGTTAAATTTAATCTTTTTCTTTTCTCTTTCTCCATTGATATTTTTGCCTTCATTTCATTGAGATTGAACATCTAATTATCAAACCTCAACCTGTTGAAGATGCTTCTGGATATTGATTTGAATGCTCCCTGTGAAAATTCTCATCCTCTTCACACTGTAACACCACTCATCAACGGTAACAAACCACTTCCTAACCATGAAACACAACATGGTTCAAACAATCAAGGTGCTGTAACTTTTTAACGTTTGTTCTATACTGTTACTTTCTTTTGTTTCTTTTTTATTATGTGCCCTTTTCAAACTCTTTTTGAATGTCTCAATTTTGTATACCTTTGTCAGTGCATGCAAAATTTCCAACCTTTCCTTTGGATATTGATCTCAACATCCCTTACAATGAAGCATCCATGGTGGATTCCAAGGAAGATGCAACCCAACATGATTCAAACCATGGAGGAAATAAAGAAGAATTATTGACAAAAGTAACAGGTAACATAACCAATTATCAACAAATATCATATCTATCCAGAAAGCTCAAGTAGGTAAAATTATTTTAGATCTTAAAAAAAAAAGTCTAAATTTTTTTTAAGTACCAAATACTTTGGCCTAAAAAAAAGTTTCAAAATTTATTTTTAATACTAATTACTTTAGATGTTAAAAATGGTTGAGTTTGCTGAGTTTATTTTTGGCCTCCAAACCTTTGAACTGCTTTATTACTATAATAACATTGATCATTAACAAAAAAATTTACATTAAAAAAATTAAATCAAATTAAAGACATTCATAATATAACAAAACTATGAAGTTTACTCCAATCAAAGATCAGAAAACTATTTTTTTTTTTTACTTGAAAAATTAAATTTTCATTCCTAAGAAGAAAACACATGTATACATTTTATCATAATTTTGTTATGTGTTGAGTACATCCAAACTTTTCAATGTTTCCTTTTAGATTTTGATCTCAAACATTCCATACATTGATTCCACTGTGAATGACAACGAAGCATCCAACAAAGGACTGATCAATGGTGGAACCCAACATGTCTCAAACAATGGAGCCAATGAAGAAGATAGAGACAAATTCATTCAAGGTCTTTGATATTTTGTTTATTTTCTCAATACTATTTGCTGTGTTTTCTTGAAATATATCTTCTATATGCAGCATATTTGTCACTTTTTGAATATATATCTCTTTGTTTTTTTTTCTGTTCAGGACGTGCAAACCTGTCATTCATGCCTATAGACATTGATCTGAACACCTCATATGTTGACAATGAAGCCTCAATGATGGATGAGTGAGTGATGTGGTTACTCATAACATGAATGTGTATGAGATGTCTCTAGAATCAGTTGAGATTTTGTTTTTTGTTTTTTTTTTTTTACAATAAGATGAGCAACAACATGCATGTCTAGATGAAGTTGACACCTTGATTAGTTTATGTGTGAACTTCACAATTGTTTGAAGAGTTTAGGAAAAAAAATGAAATTGACAACTAAAAAAATTTATTTTTATTTTTATTTTTGGAAGCCCAAAATTATAAGAATAATAAATGATGCAAAATTTACTATACATTCATTATAGGTGTTAAATCATTTTAATTTGAACAAATGGTGGTAAAGTATCATAACTATTGATTTATTTTATTTTTAGTAACAAATAAATTATCAAAATTTTAAATTCTATTAATTTTTTTTAAACTCGGATAATAATTGGAAAATTAACGCTTAGTTTTTATTAATTGTTATGTGTATTTATTTGAGAAAAAAATAACTTTAAAAATGCAGTAAATCTTGAAAAAATATTTATGCTCTGTTTTGGGTTTTATAAATTTAAAATCTTTATTAAATTTTTTAAAGGTTTCACATTAATATTTAATTTTTATTTAAATTAATAAGTACATGGGTACAATTTTATAAAATCTCACATGTCCCCAATTAATAAACAGTTAACCGGATTTAAAAAACAAAAACAATAATATTAAAATTATTGTATAGTTTATTTTATTGTATTTCTGACAAACATAAATATATTAATACTGTAATATAATAATAAACTATTTATTATTATTTTTCTATGAATTGCATGTAATCTAATTAATACCAACAGTGTAAAAAACTCATTTCCATCCTAAACACTTGAAAACAAACTGACTTTTTATAGTATGAAAATTAAAAAAAAAAAAACTTAAAAATACGTTCTCTATTGCTTAGACTAATTTATAATATATAAGAATTAATAATGTATGAGATAGTTATCATAAAGGGTTTGTAATATACTTTGAATTATTAAAAGTTTGTTAATGGACTTAGTTATTCTTGTTATTAAAATTAAAGATAATTGAAACACTAATTTTGATAACTAATGTTATTAGAATAAACTTAGAATCCTCAATTTACAAATCAATTAGAGGGGAGGACTTGAAAATAGGAAAGGGGGTAGAAGGAAAGAGGAGGTAGGAAAGTAGGGGAGTAGGAAGAGGAGCGGAGATTAGAGAATTAGGAGAGTTAGAGGGATTAGTAAAGAGTAGCGGAGGGAAAAAAGGGGAATAACTATTTTGCGTTAAAAGTAAAAGGAGTTGATAGGGTGGTGGGGGGGTGGGGGGAGGGTGGGGGGGGGAGGGGGGGGGGGGAGCGGGGGGGGGGGGCGGTGAAAAGGGGGGGGGGTGGGGGGGGGGGGAGGGGGGGGAGCGCGGCGGGGGGGGGGGAGGGGTTTTTTTATTTTTATTTGATCTTATTTTACTATTTTCATTTGTTTTTAAGTGTTGTTTTTATTTTTTTTATAAATTAATTTTTTTACTTTGTTTTTGGTTTTTTTTGTTTTTTTTTTTTTTTTGTACATTAAACCCGTTTTAAAGACTTCCGTAGATATTTAACCCAAAGAGTATTTAGGTTATATAATTTTAATATTTATTCTTTTTATAATTAAGTATTTATTTGAATATCTTATAATTAATTTTTGGTTGTTTTTATACTCTATCTTTTTTTATGTGCTTTAACTTACTGCATTAAAAAATAGGTGGCTACAAAACAATGTGGCTTACTTGTGTTTTGTATAATTATCCGGAATTTCCATAAATTTATAAGATTTTGACTAAAATCCTCGTTTTGTCCTAATTTTGTTTTTAAATAATGTAATTACTAATATTTTTATTTTTGTTAATTTTCAATGAAGTGCTATAGTTTTTTAAACGATGTATTATATAATTATTTTATTATATTTATTATTATTATGTTATAAATTAACAACTAGTTATTTTTTTCTCGTTGATATTTAATAATTTATTGTAATGGCAATATCTACGTTGATCTTATTTAATATTTGTTAACATAAAAGTGATAGTTTTTAAAATCACTCACTAAAATGAATAATTTTTAACATTTTTGTTTTTCTTTTACATTAAACCGTTAAAAGAATATAATTTCCGTTAGATTATTTTAACCACAACAATTATTTATATATTTTTAATATTATAACTTTTTTATAATTAATGTTTTTGTGGTGTTTTATTACCTATCTTTTTTTTGCTTTTAACTTACCGCTTTCAAGTAGTGTGCTACAAATACGGCTAACCTGTGTCTTTCTGCGTAATACTGAATGAGATTGTGAAATTTTAAGATAAAATATAATTGTCATTTTATCCTGATTTCTTTCAAATTATTCTATTTGGTTTTCTTATTTTTGTTGTTGTTCAGTTATTTTATTTTTTTTCAAATATTTAGTTAGATTATTTTTTTTGATTAGTTAACGCGGTTCACAAGTTGTAATATTTTTATTTTTCAATTTTTGTTTAACTTTTACCTTTTTTATATTTTTTTGTTTTTTTTTTGTTTTTAAGTTTTTTTTTGTTATGTGTTAGTTCATGTAATACTAGTTTTTATACTTGAAATTTTGACAACTTTTTAAATAGAATAATATTGTGACTAAATCTTATTACAATGTATATATACATATTAAATATTTTTAAAATAATTTATAATTAAATAAATTTATTGATACTATTAATTTATTTTAAAAAGAATTGAACAGTCAAAATTTTAAATATAAAAATTAAATTGATTTCAAAACCCGGTTAACATTAACTAGTAACTAACATGTGTCATCGTCCTACGGACACTGATATAATTTCCGTTAAATTATTTTATTCATGACAATTATTTATATTATTGAAATTTTTGACTTTTTTATAAATAATGTTCATTTCGAATATCTCAATAATTGAGTGTTTTTGTATTTTTTAACTTATTATGTTTTAAAGTGGTGTGCTAAAAACAAGTGCTGGCTTGTGTCTTCTGCATGTTCTTGTTTAATCTTAATTAGTGTAATTGTATCTTTAGACTTCGTTATTTTTTTTCTATCGGTTGAGATTATTGAAACGGATACTAACACATTAGTATTTAATAACTTGTGATTAAAAATAAATATCTACAAATAAAAATAGGTATTACCAATTGTCAATATATCCATTGAAAAATGTTAAAAATTTATTGGTAATAATTTCTTCAATAGATTATCGATGGACTACAATCCGTTACAAACAAATGTTATACAAATTCATATAATTTCATAACCTGCAAAAAAATTTATCATCCCGCTTTTATTTATTATTCTGCTTTGTTTTGTTTTACAATTTTATTATTACCTAATTACCATTATCATTACAACAATTTCATAATTTCTAGAAAGCCATCCTAGCAAATTACTTCACCATAAATATAAAGAAAAAAATATAGGAAACGAGAAGTGGGATCCAATGCATGGTCCAACGATGATGCATGGTGGTGGCGGTGTGTGGCATGACAACAGTGGAAGAATAGAAGCATCATCACCCACTTGCACGTGTTAAAGAAGAAGAAGATGGAGCGAAAAACTCGATGCTCGATGACGTTGGTGGCAACAGAGACGACAGCTGGCTCAACGAAGATGGAGGCGCATCAAATGGGATCCTGCAACTATGGTGGTCTTAGTTGAGATGGGAGAAATAGGGAAGATGATGGAACGAGAACTGAGGTTTGAAGTTGGGAAAGAAGAAGAGAAATAAGTTTGGAACGAGAGAGAGAGAGAAAAAAATAATAATGTGTGGTTTGTAGTGAGAGAGAAAGAGTGAGCGGGAAATTTATCGCTCTTTTTATCGACAAACTTACCGATAGATTTCTCCGTTGATAAATGGAATATACATTACCGACAATTAGTAAATAAATATATATTACTGACGAATTTTTCTACAGTAATAAAATATGTTTACTGACATATTTTATTGATGAAAAAAATTCGTCGATAATGAATATGTATTACCCGACAGAAAAATTTGTCGTAATTCAAATTCTAAAAATCCATTATTAAATTTATCAATAATTCAAATTTACCAACAGATTTATTTCCGTCGATAAAAGACTCTCGATAATTTTAATTATTTTTTTAGAAAAAATCATTATTAGATATTGTTAGATATTTTAAAGATTATGTGGATTTTAAAAAGATTTGGTGGTTGATGATATTTTAAAAAGTAGTTGAGAGAGAATAAGAGAGAAAATCTTATTGTTTTAGAGATAAACTGAGAGATTTTTTATTAACATTAAAAATAGAGATAAAAAAAAAAGATTAAAAAATAGAAGAGTAAAAAGAGATTTGGATTTGTTACCCTTAATCAAAACAACGAAATTCAGAAGATAAAGGAGAGAAAGACGTTTTCTAGGAGAATGAGGAAGAATTTATCGAAAACCTTAGTCACGGGAGATTTATGGTGTTTTTGAAGTAAGATAAAACCCTAGTATGGGCCAAGGTAATGGTGAGCCTTACCATTGTTTTTGTGTATGCTATGCATTCTTGATTTACTTGCATGAAAATATCTTGTTTGATATGTGTTTGTATGATTATGATTATCTTTGTTATTGTTTGGGCAAGAGTTTTGTGTGTGCATGAGAATATGTTTTGGTAATATTTGGATTTGTTTTTTCCTATGAAATGTATTATGTTGTTTGTTTGGGTTATCCAACAGATAGTTTGATGTTAAGAGAGAACAAAATTATGATGTTTCAGAGTTTTCATGCAAATATATGTTGTCAATTGTTCGGTTTATTGGACTCCCTTCCTATGTGGAGATAGGTTCAAATAATGTGGACTATTATGTTTCACTTTGTTTTAGTGGAGATGGGTCAGATTAGTAGGGCACATTAGAGTCATTTGAGAGAGGGAAAAGTCAAATGAGAGAGAAAGGAAGAGAAGAGTCATTCTCGCATAACATAAAATCCTGCACGATGTTTTTTTTCGTTGTGAAGTTGTTCACCGTTGGATCACACTGATTTTTGGACATTGGTTCCAAATGTATGATTCTTATTCTTACCATCGGATCCGTCAATCAGATGTCTAGTTTGGGAGAAAACAACCTCGCATAACAACTTTGTTTTGGAGAATTTTCATCTTCTTGGTTCTCATTTGTAAGCATTATGCTTAGTTACCTTAGCTATTGAAACCCCTTTGATGTTTTTATCGGAGACTCTTTTGCATCTTATTATTGATCATAGGAATTTTTCTGGTCTGAACGACTCATGATTTTTACCCTTCCAT
Source organism: Vigna umbellata (assembly GCF_018835915.1). Next base: position 25,142 of record NW_025912317.1, read on the forward strand.
TGAGGGTTTTGCACATTAAAAATTTTGGTGTCTCTTTGTGCTTTGGATTCTATTTTTTTCTCTATTGTTTGGTGGCTCCTAGCAAATTTTCACAAGAAGGGGGATGAATTCTCGCTATGTTATTGCTCTTTGTAAATTTCTATTGTTTTTTGGCTTTTTCCATCAGTAAGGTGTGGTAATAATCATATCAATATAATGGATTTATTGGGGTATAACATGTCAATGATTGGATTTGGAGATTCAAGTGATTTATTATATGCGTTTGAGTATGTTGACATGTGTATGTAATGCTTGAATGCATGTACGATGTGTTAAGTATGTTTCCACGTGATCTAGGATTATGTACGTTTGAATGCTTGAATAATGTTCAGGATGTGTTTCAATTCAACAATAATCGATTAGCATTAGTTATAGTCGATTATATGCGTTTTGATTTTGAGTGTGGTTTCGGGAATAATCGATTATCCTTTCCTACATGATGTTTTTGATAAATTTTACTAAGATAATCGATTATCTTAAGTGATAATCCATTATCAAAGTGCATTTTGGTGAAAACATGGGAAATTAATGAAGAATGAACGTGGACTAAGCCTGATGAGTTGTGGAACATGATGAATAATTAGAGATTAAGGTTAGTGTTATGTTTACAATGAGTTTTGACTAGTGTTGAGAATGGAGCATGAGTGAGTTTTGAGATGTACTTGAGGTATGTGATTGAGGACAGAGAGTGAAGGATAATTCCTACTTGTTGTACCTCGTAAATCCTGATTCTATCTGCAAATAAGTGCTTCTTTGCATGTATGTGCAGTAGAAGTGTTGTTCGAATATTAAACTTTCCTTGTGTGGGGTAAAGGTGTGTTCCTTGTCCTTGTGTGACAAGACTACATGTTCCTGAGCTGGATTGTGGGACTACTCGAGCATATCTATAGGGGAGGCTACATATGTCCTATAGGGGAGGCTACAGGTGGGCTGTAGGAGCGGCTACAGTCAGTGAGGTAGGGTACATGAATGAGATAGACCTCTTTCCACTATGGTGTTATGGTATGGTGATATTATAGGGAAAAAAACTCCATACCAAATGGAACCACATCCTATAACAACTATCTCAATAAAAAGTACACTCTACATCAACTATAAATACTACATAATACTATGATAGCAACTAAACCTCTGGAAAACACCACATAGCATTTAAACAAAGAGAATATAGATTATTGCCCAATAAACAATTGGTAGAAAACCCATGGCAACTGCACCTAACTAACTTAAACCCTTGGTCACATCATTTTACATTATTAACATATTACAAATGCTAAGACTGACATTGGAACCCAGCAAGTTTTGGACCATTTAATTAATAAGAACCAAGGAAGCTTAGATTACCTAGACAACACCCTAATAGGGATTAAAACTACAACTACATTTAGAAAGAAAAAGATAAGGAATAAATGAAGTACCTAAAAAATACTAAAGGTGGAGGGGGGGGGGTTGAATAATGTTTATGGAAAACATTTTTCACAACCCTTTTGATATAGTACTTTGTCGAGCGTATGAAATATTTTTTTGAAGGCTTAGACGCTCGACTTGAAATATATATGCTTGGATAACATCGTCGCACTATTAAGAATGTTTCTACTATAGTGTTTGTAAGAACTTCCTTTAAAAATAAAGGATCGTGTAGCTTGGAAGTTCTTATATTTTGAAATATAAAACTCAATTGTAAGTTTTCTAAGAGGATTGTTTAGTAAAGAGAAGAGAAAATAACACAAGAGATTTTATATTGGTTCGCTCCAACTGAGTTACGTCCAGTCTCCTCTGCAAAGGGTTCTACTATAATCTTCACACGATTACAATGAGTATTAGGCCCACTCTTGGTTTCAGCTACTCGCCGAGATTTCCTCTGAGTATTAACACCATCCTGGTACTCAGCACCTTGCCGAGATTTCCTTGAGTATTCGCATCATTCTTGGTACTCAACTCCTTGTCGAGATTTTCTTGAGTATTCGAACCACTCCTAGTACTAGACTACTGCGCCTAAATTCCTCAACTCAAAAGAGTTTAGTTATAAGTATTTTAATTCTTTGTAGAATTGCAATCAACGATTGCTTACAAGTAGTTCGAACTAAATCTCTCTACGAGAGGATTTGATTACAATACAATGTAGTTCAAACACTCGCAAGTGTTTCTCTATACTCTCTTACAAGTAAGAAATTTGACGCTTAAACTCGAGAGTATCTCTTTCTCCTTTTTCTCTTCTTTTCTTCAGTTCAGATGTATTCTTTTCTTTGAGCTCTTTTGTCTCTTTTTCTCTTTAGGATGGATATGTCGCTGTAAGCTTTGTGCTCTTTAGCTATTCTCTATTTTATCTCTTGATTTTCTTCTTGAGAGATCTTCTATATATAGGCTTTATGAAAATTTATCCGTTGGACCACGTTTGTAGTTCGTAGTCTTGATGCTTGTGTTTTCTCTTTCTTCTTTTCACAGAAGTCGTTGTGTAAGTTAACTTTGTTAGAGCAAACATTTTTTATTTCAGATCTTATCTTAAAGCAGGTTGTACGATCTTTTTAGACTTTGCTTTAAGTAGGTTGGTCTTATATTTCTTTAGTTAATTGCATCCTTAGATTTTTAGATAGACTCAATGTTATCTCTTCCTTTAAATCAACTTAACATTGATTGCAAAGTGACATGTGTGAGAGTTTAAGTTATCTTTTACTTAACTCTCTCTAATTTATTTTTATTTTTTTGGTTTTTTGTTTTTTGTTTTTATCCTCCACTTTCATCTGTCATCCTCACCTCTAACCACCTCATACCACCTTTCTTCATCATTTACAAGGAATCATCTCATCTCATTTCATCTTCCTAAATATCACCAAAAACCTCTTTAAACACGTCGTGTGCATCTTCCCAAACCCAAATTTTAATAAGTAATAACAAATTCATTGTCAACAAATACATCAACTCCATCCTAAGTTCAAACAACAATCCATAAATCATAAAAATCCTAAGGGAGAGAGGAAGGGAAAAGGAAAGAAAAAAAGTGAGAGAAGAGAGGAGGAAAAGAAAAAAGGATGGTGGAAGGTGAATGTTGGAGAAAAAAAGGAAAAAAAGCTGAAATTGAAGGTGGGAAAAAGACACAAAATAAACAACAACAAAAATAAAAAAAATTACAAATCTAAAAGATAATTTATATTTTGACACTTAACATGAATATAAAAAAAACAAACGACTATTTTTAAAAAAAATAAGAATTCATTTGAGTGAAAAAAATAAATTACATAAATAACTAATAAATCAAATAAAAAAACAAGTTATTAATTAAACCTTAAAAAATCATAAAGAAATTTTTGAATTTTTTTAATTTATACAAAACTATGAAAAGTAGAGTAGACTTATTAAACTGCAATTTTGACTTGGGTCTAGCCAATTTTTTTATGGTTAAAATGAAAACAAACTAGGACAAACTAAAATAAGTCGAAGTTATTATCCCTACTGGTTAACACCATATAATGAGAGAATCTTATATGAGCAAAGTTTTAAATTTATGACTACAAAATAAGATATATGTGATAAAAATGTCTTCCATAGGTCATAACAGTATTATAAGTTTAAAACATAGAATTTAATAAAACATTGCCATTTATGTGCTGGTATGACAAAATTAAAATGAATTATAGAAAAAAGAATTATCTTGAAATTAAATGTTCTTACAATAAATTTTAAAAAATATTACTAAAACAAAAGTCTTATAAAATTTTGTCTGAGATTTAAAAAAGTGGAGGACATACTTAAAGAATTGAGTTTACTGAAATTGGTAAAAAGGAAAGTGAAGAAACCCACCAATTTCAGAAAAACAGCATCTCCGAAGCTCCGTATTTTTTGCAGTACTTATTGTGTGTCCGGTGTTATGGAAAATTGAACATTTCATGAATTTTACAATGTTTTAGAACATGACGAAGCCACTCAAGTCTTTCGGGACACCCAAAAAGTATAGGACAAATGAAAGCCATAAATGATTTGTGAATAATTAATTGGTAGGAAGAACTGTGAGGGTGTCCATCCTCCGCCCAGAATTGACATTGAGTGTGCCAAATGGCATTCTGGGAGTGTGTTGGCGGAGAAGATATGGATGGGGTGGCAGTACCAAAGTGTTAGACCACAAGGCGCTGAGTACGACAACCGATAAGTGTCGTTTGTGGGTTGAGTTATTCTGGACCACATTAAAAGAGACCGTGGGCAGGTTACACAAGTCACAAAAAAAAGCTTATACTATAGAAACCAGTGGCGCAAGAAGAAGTGAGGGGGGGATGTACATTCACGCGGAAGCAGACAGTGGGAAAACACAACGATGAAAGTGTCTTCTGTGGGGGGAGGTAGAACGAATTTTAAAGTCGCAGAATTCCAATAATATTTTCTCCGTCTTTATTATTGTATTCTCTTTTTTTTATTTAAACATATATAATTTAAATTCCAACACCTAAACATTAAAAAAAAAATCTTTTACATTTTATTATAACATTTAATTTTTATTTATGTGAATTAAATATTAACAAATAATTGGAGGCTGGGCCTCAAGAGAGGAGCTACACATGCAGGAGGACGAACGAGGGAGGGGCAAAGTTGCACAGACACAGTCAACATGAGAGAAGGACGGCTACCGAGCGTGGGGGGAGGTGGAGAACAGTGCGGATCAAGGTACCAAGAGGGATAGGGGGACGCTGAGGACCAAGACAGTCATGAGTGTAACATACTGGGGACAAATGTACAAGGTTCTTAAAAACGGGAGTCGAGGAGAGGGAAGGGGGAGAGGGAAGACAGTTGTTTCACATGAATAACCATCACAGAAGATAGGTGGGAAGTCAAAGACAAGCGGAACTCTAGCCAAAGGATAAAATAGCAATACAACAATATCGGTACATGACAAAACGCGGAGGGGAGTAAACTGCAACACACCACACACACTCACAAATAAAGTTACAATCAAGATCTAACGTCAACCACAGACACCTAACATCAGTTATAAAACCAGCAAAGGAAATAGTACACGACAACAAGAAAATAAGGAGGAGCTTCTTAAGATAACAGCTCAAGCGCTGACAGGAAAGGACAAGAAAAAATAAAACAAAAGTACCACGTATTTAAGTGGAAAAGATTGGGGGGTATAATTATCAACAAAGTGTAAAAATGGGAATAACATGGCAACAAAACACATGTAGTAAAGTATAAAGTGACTCAAGATACAAGTAATACAGTGAGCACATGGTAAGGGGGACAAAAAAAAAAAGCTACGAAAAACGCGGACTAAAGTGTACAAGAGTAGGGGTGACATGAACGATCTAGGAATGTATTACGCCGAGGGCACGAAGTGTGGTAGTGGATACAATGAGAAGTCAGATAACACATCTGGCACGCGAGGCTTGCACGTCACTTAATATTACGGCAATGTGCCGCGGACGATGTCAAGGCGGCAGGAAAGGACAATTAGGAGTGGTAAAGGCTCAATACCCCGAGGCCTTGTATTTTATTCCATTAACCCCACATTTGCCAGGCATAAAACAGCAGGGGGAGAGGAAGGAACTAGCAGAGAAAGAGACCAAAGAAGAAAGAAAGAAAGCCGAAGTCGCCGACGCAGGAAAGCGGAAATGCGGGGGGGCGCAGAAGAGAAAGGGAAGAGCAACCAAGGGTGAAGGGAACGGCCTCCTAATGGCTCTCGTCCTCTAGACATCTTCCTATAAAGATGGGGGAAGTGCCATATATCGGATGGCAGAGAACCTTGTCGGCTCTGGTGGCCAGAATCCAACTCCATGGGGGCATTTAGTTTGATGGAGAGGCGCGACGCCACAAACACTCGCGGGGACAGAAGAACTAAAGGCAGCCCTCCGCCCGACCCAATGTAACCATTCACCAAACTAGCGTAGAGGGATTGTTCCTTTCTCGCGGGGAAGGGGCGCATCTGACGTCTTGGCCGTTCGCAGCAGCGGGTTTTGAGGGGCGCTGGCGAAGTTCAATGGAGCCAAGGTCCATACTCAATCCCAAATGCAATGTTCTTTCTTCCGCTTATTATTCTTGTTGCCACACTTCATTTCTTTCCTTCTCTATGCCTCCACTTGCTTATATATACAATCAATTATAAACTTTCTCTCCCTGTGGCGGGGTGGTGGGGGGCGATCCTTTCCTAATTTTTTAATGCGCATAGTTATCTGTTGTTGTATGAATTTTTTCTCTTATATGCTGAGGGACACGCTTGTCTGTTGCATGTTTTAATGTCAAGCATTTTTTGTTTAGTTATCTCTAATCAAAAGGGTGTCATTGTCATCAAATTTCTCGCCATTGTTGCTGCAGTCAATGAAACAGAAGCATGGGTGTTGAAGTACTCGCAGCCTCAAAGAGATCAAAGAATAAAGGTTAATTATGATCAAACTGAATAATTCCTTGGAAAGCTTTGTTTTTCTTTTTCCAAAGTGTTTGTGGTTTGAAAAATGTGGAATGATATATAGGGTGGCAATGAGGCATGGAGAATGAGGAAATCAGGGAGAGCCATGATTGGATCAACAGCACCAACTTGCACTTACAATGAATGTAAAGGATGCAAGTTAATCAAATTCAGACTGAACAGGTTCCTGTGGAGGGGAATGATGATCAATAGCCCCCCTATCATTATAGATGTGTTTGTCATAGATATTGATTGGAAAAACCCTGGTTCATTGTTCTAAGGATGTAATAGTCCCTTTCAGGGTCAGATTTTAAGCAATTTTTGGTTTACCTTCTTCATCACTCATCACTATTATGTATCAATCTTCATTTCTTTTTCCAAGTTTCCCATAATTAGTCCTTTCTCAATCATGACTCAAAAAGGTTGCACAGTTATAAACCAATTTAATTCATGGAATGGGTCATTCTATATATTAGTGGATGTTGATTAATGGTATATGATATAATGCCTATTACAATGATTTTTTGTTTTTAAAACCTTTTTATTATTCCTATTATTATTTTATTTTATTATTTGAATTTTTTTCATTTTTTTAATAATTTTTTTAATATTATAAAACCTTATATGATATATTATTTCTATCACTAACCTAATCGTCAAATGGTTTAAAAGTAACGTTGATGTGATTGATTCTACTTTTAGGTTATAGTGATATTTTATATTTTTTCATATAAAATTAATTAGGTCAATTTCAATGTATAGAAGAATCGTGAATTTTTGTTTATATTTTTAAAAATTAAAAAAAATTATTCAACTTTGAAAAGTCACGTTGATTTTTAAATTGAATTATTTAATTAAAAGATAAATGAAAAATATTAAGACCAAACTATAATTAAACCTATTTTTAAATGCTTCATCATACTCTTATTTCAATAATTATTGCATTTTGAAGTTTTATAGTGAAAATTTAGAATACAATAAATGTTTTACTTATTTTATTAAACTACATATATAAAGTTAACATTCTTATAACTAATTTGTGGTATATTATGATAGTAACTTATCACGGAACAAAGTGACCCTTAATAAATTTAATTAACTTATCATTAATATATGAATGATGATTATTACCTAATTATAAAATAGTCACTTATCATGAAATAAGTTAGATTAACTTATCATTAATACATGTGTAAGATCTATGAAAAATATTTACCTTAATAGTAATAATTTTATTACTAGCAGTAATAAATTTTTATTTATAAATGAAAAATGTAATTAATAAGTTTATGTAAAAATAAAATGTGGAAAGCTAAATAAGAAATTTTGGTAGCTTAAATGATAGAAAATTGTGATGATTTCAAGAACATGAGTTCAATTTCTTTTCTACTTTTTTTGTTTAAAAAAAAAAGAAACAATGGACAAAGAACTTTCCGATGATTGAAATATCAAAAACACCAAAACTCTTTCGGTAATTGAAAATGATAATATAATATATCTATATATATATATATATATATATATATATATAATATATTCTATATTTATAAATAATGATAATTAAAAAAAAAGCACCAATAGTATCCAAAATCTTGGCCTATAAATACCAGCAAGGGGGAGGGGGATTTTTTGCACCAAGAGTAGAGAGAAAATCATAGATTAGGAATATTTTAGGGTAAGAGGATTTCTTAGTGTGGAGAAGCGTGGGCATGTGTCCCTGGGTCTATGTGCCGGTTTTTGGGGAACATAAGTGTTTTTAGGACTAACCTTGTTGGATGTATGGAGTATTTTTGGAGTGTTAATTTGTAAAAGAAGTAGATAGTCATCACAGTCATAAAAACCTCCTGTGACCGCTCATCAATGTATCATCCAAAATGATTGTCCTATTGGGTTTATTGTGGAATGAGTTTTGTTCTATTGGGTATTGTGGGGAAGAGTGTTCTGGTATTTGTGAGATGAATTTTCCCTAGTTGGTAATTGTGAGATGAGTGTCTATTAGGTGTGGTTGGGACTGAGTGGCTCTTGAGTATTTGTTTGGGATGAATGGTCGAAGTTGGGGGGGGTAATTGTGAGATGAGTGATCTATAGGTAAGTTGTGGGATGATTGTCCCTATTGAGGGGATTCTGGCATGATGAGAGTGAGTATCTATGGTGGTGCGTATTTGTTTGTATGATGATGTTGAGGGTTGTCTGACATAATATCATATGATTGATTTGTTTTGAGTGGTATCAAAAATAATTATGCATGTTTTAACTAAATGATTTTGATGCAATGTTTAGCTCACCCTAACTTGTTTTTGTTTGTGTTTTTTTTGTGCGATGATCGTATAATTCGTTTTAACTGGAGCCAGATGAAGGAATGTCCGTCTTGATTCAGTGCGAATGAAGAAAGAGATTAGCAGAATAAATTAGAAAGAAATTCCTAGTTTATAATTATGAGTTTGTAGTTGAAAATGAGTTTTAAAACATATAATATATATATATATATAATATATAATATATATAATATATATATATATATTATATATATATATATATATATATTCTCAACTAGAATGATCAAGTGGTGAGATTTATGGGTATGTTACCTTAAATGTAATGCTACAATATATCAATTATGAATTATGTAATGCTACAATATATTCCACCCTTGTTTAGCTTCGTAGATCTGACTATTCTGTATAAAAGAGTGAGTAAACCCATCGGTCCAAACCACCTGTTAATTGGTCCATGTTACAAACTGGACCACGTTTTATAGGGTAAAATTATACTTATAAGCTTTTGGATTGTGATTAAGTTAACCTTAATTAAAAGCTCATTTTAAAACCTATAAATACGGGTGTAAGGTAAAATGGTACTTGTATTTATTGCGAATTTAAAATTTTATTGTGCTAACTAGTACCGACTTGAGCGTCGGAATTCTTTTAGCAGGTACACCCCTGCACGACTTGGAGAAGGAGTATTAAGGATATTATGCAAACCACGTTAGGATGCTTGCAGAAAAGTGTGAATGAGTGTTTCAATTATGATCCCAAACCCCACACTGGAACTGTACCGTACGGTCTCCCAGCACCTTGTGTATCGTACGGTCTCCCGACACCACCAGACTAGGTCGTCCTCAAACTAGGCCGACCATCTAGGACGATCAACCACCAGGCTGACCCTCAGGCTGACCGACCATCCAGGCCGACCATCCAGGCCGGCCGATCATCTAAGACAATCAACCTCCAAACCGACCATCAGGCTGGTCGACCATCCAGGATGATCAACCACCAGGCCGACCACATGGTTAGATTATAAACGATAATAACTCATTAAAACCCTAATTCATATTAAGCTGTGATTGGACCGTCATTAGGCCAGCGAAACTTGGACAAGGAGAAGGAAGAACAGACAATGTAACTTGAAGGACGAAAGACAACCAAGAGTGCTAAGTAGCGAACGTCTGGTCTTTAAGACAACCTGGAGTGTTAAGCAGCGAACATTCGATCTTCAAGAAAACCTGGAGTGCTAAGCAGCGAACGTCCGATCTTCAACACAACCGGGAGTGCTTTAAGCAGGGTTCGTCCGATCCTGAAGTCAACCTGGAGTGCTTTGAGTAAGGGACTTCAACCCTATACCCGAAACATTTTGGCGCACACCGTGGGCATAAAATGTTCAACTATTTGGACGTTCATCCTCAACTATTCGCCCTTCCATGGCCTACCCAGCCTTCCATGGCCTCAATAATGCTTCACCAAATTTGTCAACAAACGTCCAACTATTCGGACGTCCGTCCTCAACTATCCGGCCTTCCATGGCCTCACAAATGCTTCGTCAAATTTGGTAGCAAACGTTCAACTATTCGGACGTCCGTCCTCAATTATCCGGGCTTCCATGGCCTACCCAACCTTCCATGGCCTATCCGACCTTCCATGGCTTCATAAATTCTTCGCCAAATTTGGCAACAAACGTTGAACTATTTGGATGTCCGTCCTCAACTATCCGACCTTACATGGCCTACCCGGCCTTCCATGGCCTCACAAATACTTAGCCAAATTTGGCATCAAATGTTCAACTATTTGGACGTCCATCCTCAACTATCAAGCCTTCCATGGTCTACCCGAGTTTCCATGGCCTCACAAATGCTTTGCCTAATTTGTCAACAAACGTTAAACTATTCGGACATCTGTCCTCAACTACCCGGCGATCCATGGCCTAACAAATGTTCGCCAAATTTGGCAACAAACATTCAACTATTCGTACGCTTGTCCCCAACTATCTGGTCTTCAATGGCCTACCGGGCCTTGCATGGCCTCACCAATACTTAGCCAAATTTGGCATCAAATGTTCAAGTATTCGATAGTCCGTCTTCAACCATCCAGCCTTCCATGGCCTACCCGGCCTTCCATGGCCTCCCAAATGCTTCGCCAAATTTGGCAACAAACGTTCAATTATTCGGACGTTTGTCCTCAACTATCCGGCCTTCCATGGCCTACCCGACCTTCCATGGCTTCACAAATACTTAGCCAAATTTGGCATCAAATGTTCAACTATTCGGTCGTCCGTCTTCAACCTTCCGGCCTTCCATGGCCTATCTGGCATTCCATGGCCTCTCATACTTAGCCAAAATTTTCAACAAAGGTTCAACTATTCGGACGTCCGTCCTCAACTATCCGGCCTTCCATGGCCTACCTGGCCGTCCATGGCCTCACAGGTACTTAGCCAAATTTGGCATCAATATTCAAGCATTCGGCCATCCGGCCTCAATTGCTCAGTCGTCCATGACCTGACTGCTTGGCCTCCCATGGCCTCACAAGTATTTAGCCAAATTTAGCTTCAAGCATTTAACCATTTGGCCTTACATTGGCCTCAACTTCTCGACCTCCCGTGGCCCAACCGTTCGGGCTTACATTGGCCTCAACTTCTTGACCTCTTGTGGCCTCAACCGTTCGGCCTTACATTGGCCTCAACTTCTCGACCTCTTGTGGCCTCATTCGTTTGGTCATACCTTGACTTCTCAGATACTTTCTTAAACATGTCCTCATAGGTATTCGGCCAACCATTTGTCTTCAAGTGTTGAGCCTCAACCGTCCGACTCAACTCGGCCTCCCGTGGCCTTACGTTCATCGACAATTGTTCGACCATACCACAAACGAATCCTGGCCGACCTCACCGAAGGTCGGCGACCGTGGATCTTCACCAAAGAAATATCGGTCAGCCTCACTGAAGGTCGGCAACTGTGGATCTTCACAAGTACTACAAGTGTTCAACCGTTTGGCCATACCCCAAAGAAATCTCGGCCGGCCTCACCGAAGGTCGGTGACCGTGGATTTGCATCGAAGGAACCCCGACCGACCCCATCGAAATTTAATGACTGTCGATCTCCACATCATGTCACTTTAACAAGATCAGTAGCCTATCCAACTCGGCCGACAAGGGCACGACTCGATTTTGTCTTCCAACCACTCATCTTAATCAAAAGAACAAAGAGTGCATAGAGACGAAAGCCAACCAAAGAACTCGTCCTTTCCAGGAAGGCCATGTACAAAACCCCTTTGTAGATTAACACCATGCTCGGGCTTGGGGGGCTTGTGTACCGTACGGTCTCCCAACACCTTGTGGACTATACGGTCTCCCAACACCACCAAACTAGGCAGTCCTCAGACCAGACCGACCATCCAGGATGATCAATCACCAGACAACCATCTAGGCCGACCATCCAGGACAATCAACCATCCAGGCCGACCACATGGTTAGATTATAAATGATAATAACTCATTAAAATCCTAGTGCAGATTAAGGTGTGATTGAGCCGTCATTAGGCCAACGAAAGGTAAAGGCTCATCACAACTAGTATAAATAAAGGTCTCAGGTATGACTTTACGATCATGATGCCCAATATATGCATTACTTGTTGTGACAACTACTCGGTTACATTACTAACTTGAGCGTTAGAGTGCCTTTGACAGGTACCCGTCCACCCGGCTTGGACAAGCAAGAGGGAGAACGGACAACGTAACTTGAAAGACGGAAGACAACCAGGAGTACTAGCAACGAACGTCCGGTCTTCAAGACAACCTAGAGTCTAAGCAGCGAGCGTCCGGTCTTCAACACAACTGGGAGTGCTTTGAGCAGGGTTCGTCCGATCTTCAAGTCAACCTGAAGTGCTTTGAGTAAGGGACTTCAACCCTATACCCGAAACAGGAATCAATTTTTATTTTGGGGGTTGTATGTCATCCCATTTTTTTAAAAGCTTCAATTGTGTCCTAATTTTTTAAAAAAGTGTCTCAATTAGGTTTTTTTGAAAAAAAACATACTAACAACATTAACAATATGTCACGTGTCAATATGTGATTTTTTTTAAATTTTTTTAATTTTTATAAACTTTTATAAATTTTTATAAATTTTTATAAATTTTTTTAATTTTTTAGTTATTTTTTCTTCTAAATATTTTGTTGTCACTTATCAAGTATCTTGTGTCAGTGCCACGTGACAGGATGTCTTGATTTCAATTTAATCTTCATATTTATCTTATTGATTCAATTTAGTCTTTTTTTTTTCTCAAAATGGAGCGATATGGTCCCTCTATAAATTATGACAAAATTTATTATATGTATAAATATTATATTGATATTTTTATTAAAAATGATTTTTTTAACATATTACATTATTATATATTATTAATTTTTATAAAATTAAAACTAATTAAATATAAATATTTAAAAAAAAAACAAGTATTAAAACATATACTATTAATTCATGTGTTTTAATAAAAATAAATTAATTAATATCATTTATACAAATAATAAATTTGGTCTTCTTTTAACTAGATCAAATTTATTATTTTTATAAATGTTATACTGATGTTTATATTAAAATTTAATGATTAAAATCATGATTAACAAATCAGGCTTAATAATATAGAGTTAAATATGTTTTTAGTCCCTAAACTATTGGCCGTTTCTGATTTTCGTCCCTCTTTCAAAGTAAGGTACAATTTGGTCCTCATTCTTTTCGAAACGTTCGTTTTAGTCCTCGGAACTTTGGTTTTAGTCCTCATTTTGTTGCTAAATGAGGACCAACTTTTTAAACGGTGTTAGTTTTCGAGGACTAAAACGAACGTTTTCGAAAAGAATGAGGACCAAATTGTACCTTACTTTGAAAGAGGGACGAAAACNTCCAGGCCGGCCGATCATCTAAGACAATCAACCTCCAAACCGACCATCAGGCTGGTCGACCATCCAGGATGATCAACCACCAGGCCGACCACATGGTTAGATTATAAACGATAATAACTCATTAAAACCCTAATTCATATTAAGCTGTGATTGGACCGTCATTAGGCCAGCGAAACTTGGACAAGGAGAAGGAAGAACAGACAATGTAACTTGAAGGACGAAAGACAACCAAGAGTGCTAAGTAGCGAACGTCTGGTCTTTAAGACAACCTGGAGTGTTAAGCAGCGAACATTCGATCTTCAAGATAACCTGGAGTGCTAAGCAGCGAACGTCCGATCTTCAACACAACCGGGAGTGCTTTAAGCAGGGTTCGTCCGATCCTGAAGTCAACCTGGAGTGCTTTGAGTAAGGGACTTCAACCCTATACCCGAAACATTTTGGCGCACACCGTGGGCATCAAATGTTCAACTATTTGGACGTTCATCCTCAACTATTCGCCCTTCCATGGCCTACCCAGCCTTCCATGGCCTCAATAATGCTTCACCAAATTTGTCAACAAACGTCCAACTATTCGGACGTCCGTCCTCAACTATCCGGCCTTCCATGGCCTCACAAATGCTTCGTCAAATTTGGTAGCAAACGTTCAACTATTCGGACGTCCGTCCTCAATTATCCGGGCTTCCATGGCCTACCCAACCTTCCATGGCCTATCCGACCTTCCATGGCTTCATAAATTCTTCGCCAAATTTGGCAACAAACGTTGAACTATTTGGATGTCCGTCCTCAACTATCCGACCTTACATGGCCTACCCGGCCTTCCATGGCCTCACAAATACTTAGCCAAATTTGGCATCAAATGTTCAACTATTTGGACGTCCATCCTCAACTATCAAGCCTTCCATGGTCTACCCGAGTTTCCATGGCCTCACAAATGCTTTGCCTAATTTGTCAACAAACGTTAAACTATTCGGACATCTGTCCTCAACTACCCGGCGATCCATGGCCTAACAAATGTTCGCCAAATTTGGCAACAAACATTCAACTATTCGTACGCTTGTCCCCAACTATCTGGTCTTCAATGGCCTACCGGGCCTTGCATGGCCTCACCAATACTTAGCCAAATTTGGCATCAAATGTTCAAGTATTCGATAGTCCGTCTTCAACCATCCAGCCTTCCATGGCCTACCCGGCCTTCCATGGCCTCCCAAATGCTTCGCCAAATTTGGCAACAAACGTTCAATTATTCGGACGTTTGTCCTCAACTATCCGGCCTTCCATGGCCTACCCGACCTTCCATGGCTTCACAAATACTTAGCCAAATTTGGCATCAAATGTTCAACTATTCGGTCGTCCGTCTTCAACCTTCCGGCCTTCCATGGCCTATCTGGCATTCCATGGCCTCTCATACTTAGCCAAAATTTTCAACAAAGGTTCAACTATTCGGACGTCCGTCCTCAACTATCCGGCCTTCCATGGCCTACCTGGCCGTCCATGGCCTCACAGGTACTTAGCCAAATTTGGCATCAATATTCAAGCATTCGGCCATCCGGCCTCAATTGCTCAGTCGTCCATGACCTGACTGCTTGGCCTCCCATGGCCTCACAAGTATTTAGCCAAATTTAGCTTCAAGCATTTAACCATTTGGCCTTACATTGGCCTCAACTTCTCGACCTCCCGTGGCCCAACCGTTCGGGCTTACATTGGCCTCAACTTCTTGACCTCTTGTGGCCTCAACCGTTCGGCCTTACATTGGCCTCAACTTCTCGACCTCTTGTGGCCTCATTCGTTTGGTCATACCTTGACTTCTCAGATACTTTCTTAAACATGTCCTCATAGGTATTCGGCCAACCATTTGTCTTCAAGTGTTGAGCCTCAACCGTCCGACTCAACTCGGCCTCCCGTGGCCTTACGTTCATCGACAATTGTTCGACCATACCACAAACGAATCCTGGCCGACCTCACCGAAGGTCGGCGACCGTGGATCTTCACCAAAGAAATATCGGTCAGCCTCACTGAAGGTCGGCAACTGTGGATCTTCACAAGTACTACAAGTGTTCAACCGTTTGGCCATACCCCAAAGAAATCTCGGCCGGCCTCACCGAAGGTCGGTGACCGTGGATTTGCATCGAAGGAACCCCGACCGACCCCATCGAAATTTAATGACTGTCGATCTCCACATCATGTCACTTTAACAAGATCAGTAGCCTATCCAACTCGGCCGACAAGGGCACGACTCGATTTTGTCTTCCAACCACTCATCTTAATCAAAAGAACAAAGAGTGCATAGAGACGAAAGCCAACCAAAGAACTCGTCCTTTCCAGGAAGGCCATGTACAAAACCCCTTTGTAGATTAACACCATGCTCGGGCTTGGGGGGCTTGTGTACCGTACGGTCTCCCAACACCTTGTGGACTATACGGTCTCCCAACACCACCAAACTAGGCTGTCCTCAGACCAGACCGACCATCCAGGATGATCAATCACCAGACAACCATCTAGGCCGACCATCCAGGACAATCAACCATCCAGGCCGACCACATGGTTAGATTATAAATGATAATAACTCATTAAAATCCTAGTGCAGATTAAGGTGTGATTGAGCCGTCATTAGGCCAACGAAAGGTAAAGGCTCATCACAACTAGTATAAATAAAGGTCTCAGGTATGACTTTACGATCATGATGCCCAATATATGCATTACTTGTTGTGACAACTACTCGGTTACATTACTAACTTGAGCGTTAGAGTGCCTTTGACAGGTACCCGTCCACCCGGCTTGGACAAGCAAGAGGGAGAACGGACAACGTAACTTGAAAGACGGAAGACAACCAGGAGTACTAGCAACGAACGTCCGGTCTTCAAGACAACCTAGAGTCTAAGCAGCGAGCGTCCGGTCTTCAACACAACTGGGAGTGCTTTGAGCAGGGTTCGTCCGATCTTCAAGTCAACCTGAAGTGCTTTGAGTAAGGGACTTCAACCCTATACCCGAAACAGGAATCAATTTTTATTTTGGGGGTTGTATGTCATCCCATTTTTTTAAAAGCTTCAATTGTGTCCTAATTTTTTAAAAAAGTGTCTCAATTAGGTTTTTTTGAAAAAAAACATACTAACAACATTAACAATATGTCACGTGTCAATATGTGATTTTTTTTAAATTTTTTTAATTTTTATAAACTTTTATAAATTTTTATAAATTTTTATAAATTTTTTTAATTTTTTAGTTATTTTTTCTTCTAAATATTTTGTTGTCACTTATCAAGTATCTTGTGTCAGTGCCACGTGACAGGATGTCTTGATTTCAATTTAATCTTCATATTTATCTTATTGATTCAATTTAGTCTTTTTTTTTTCTCAAAATGGAGCGATATGGTCCCTCTATAAATTATGACAAAATTTATTATATGTATAAATATTATATTGATATTTTTATTAAAAATGATTTTTTTAACATATTACATTATTATATATTATTAATTTTTATAAAATTAAAACTAATTAAATATAAATATTTAAAAAAAAAACAAGTATTAAAACATATACTATTAATTCATGTGTTTTAATAAAAATAAATTAATTAATATCATTTATACAAATAATAAATTTGGTCTTCTTTTAACTAGATCAAATTTATTATTTTTATAAATGTTATACTGATGTTTATATTAAAATTTAATGATTAAAATCATGATTAACAAATCAGGCTTAATAATATAGAGTTAAATATGTTTTTAGTCCCTAAACTATTGGCCGTTTCTGATTTTCGTCCCTCTTTCAAAGTAAGGTACAATTTGGTCCTCATTCTTTTCGAAACGTTCGTTTTAGTCCTCGGAACTTTGGTTTTAGTCCTCATTTTGTTGCTAAATGAGGACCAACTTTTTAAACGGTGTTAGTTTTCGAGGACTAAAACGAACGTTTTCGAAAAGAATGAGGACCAAATTGTACCTTACTTTGAAAGAGGGACGAAAACCAAAAACAGCGAATAGTTTAGGGACTAAAAACATATTTAACCCAATAATATACAATAATATAATAGGTTAAAATGTCATTTTTAATAAAACAATATCAATATGATATTTATATAAATAATAGATTTTGTCTTAATTTAAAAAGATAATATTATTTATTTTTTTAAAAATTGAAACTAAATTGAATAAAAAAATTAAATTAAAACAAAACACTCACACGTAACACTTACAATAATACGTAAAAGATATGACACAGACAATAATTTAAAAAAAAAGTTAAAAAATTAAAAAAAGAATTACAAAAATTAAAAGAAATTACATATTGACACATGTTCTCAAGTGTGTTACTCTTTTTTAAAATAACTTAATTGAAATACTTTTACAAAAATTATAACAATTGAAATTTCTTTAAGAAAACGAAAAGCAACTAGACATACTTTCGATAAAATAAAGACTATATGAGTAATTAAACATTTTAAATTAATATGGACTATAATAACAATTTTATATCATTATTGAGGTTTATAAATAGTAGCATTTGGTGGTAAAAAGAAAATAGTACAATATAGTACGAAATACTTTATGTGTAAAGGTGTCACGAATGACATGTTAACCAATAAAAGGACGCTCAGATAAATTGTTCCAAATAAGAGAAATTGTTCCAAATAAGAGAAGAGCCGCTGCACAATCAACCATCAATAATGAACAAAATCTGAATAGATAGTTGTAACTAAGGATGAAAAAGTAATTTTGTATCTATTTTCAATGCTTATTTAGAATAGATGATGAAAACTGAGATGAACATTTTAGCGTAAAGAGAAATTATTATTCCAATTACATAAATTATAATGGAAAAGAGATACAAAGTGAAACAAAAATTTATTTTATATACTATTTTAATACAATTTAATTACTTATAATAATAATAGTCAAATATAAATATTTAAAACTCTTTTCTTTTATTTTTTTTACTTGAAGTTAAATTTTAGTCTATAAAATAATTCATTTTTTAATTAATTTAGAAAGAAAAATATTATAAAGACCTAGAAAATAGTTTAAGAATAAAAGTGATTTTAAAAAGTGATACTATTATTTTATTATTTAAAAATTAGACTATAAATAAAAATTTTATTTATCGAGTATCATTTTTAGAAAAAAATAATCTTCTTTATAAAACTTTTCTTTCTCCTTTCTAAATTTTTGGTCTCACTCTTAATTCTTGTGAAGATAAGAGATCATAGAAGTGATTCTAGCAAAGAACTCTACAAAATCATTCGACCAAAGTTAAGAAAAAGTAAGGGATAAAAACACTCATTAAAGCTAATGGTACAATATGATATGTAAATTGTGTTTTGGTTTTATGAAGGCTTACTGATCGAGCCATATCTTCGCTAAGTGACGTTAAAAAGAAGATTACAAAGACCATGAAGACCTTTCACTTGTTAGGCAAGCTTGAAGTAAAAAAGCTTTCAAAGCCTGAGTCATTGAGCAAGAGTGAATTTTGAATTTGGCATAAAGGCAAAGGAGGCTTGGTCGCTGAGTGAGTCTAACTTCGTTATGTAAATTTATATGTTTTTTGTTTCAATGCTTGACTTGCTAGGAAAATCACCTATTCGTTAAGCGAATACATCCTGAATGATAACTCACTAAACGAATATGTGATTTTGTGATTTCATTAAGCGATTATGTGTTCTGAATGAGAAATATGTTTGAAATTTGAAAATTTTGATTTGGTTTACTCATGTTATTAAAGGATTATGGTTTTATAGAGATACTGTGTGCATTGTATGGTAATAGGAGGAATGTCATATTGATTAGTTTAGTTTTATACATTGAATATGTGTCAAGTCATTCTAAATCTACTAAATCTTATTTGAAGAATTTTTTTTCTAAACTTTTATATTTAGAAAGACTAGGGAATATATATATATATATATATATATATATATATATATATATATATATATATAACAAAATGGTATAATACCAATTAGAAGTAACATTTGGGATCTTTCAGAATATATGATAGTTTACGTTTTACATGTTAAGTCCAAGAATTAGGCCGAGGTTCTTCTATCTACGCTATAATAATTATGAACAATATTTTTCATAAATGCTTTTAGAAAAAAAAAGATAAATTTCTCCATAGAACTTTTATAAAACACCTACTTTATTTTTTTAGAAGTGTTTATAAAAAAGTTTATCTAAATTAGAAAATGACTTATACTTAACTAAAGAAGCATATGGTTAATTTGGTAGTGCTTGTGTACAATTTCCCATACCTGACATAACCATTTAAATTTTCAATTCCCCTATAAAGAAAAAAAAAATGTACATGCATGATTAAATAATAAGTGGCACATGGAAGTGGCCCAAATATGAAACATAAACGACTGTCGTATGGGTAATTTGTTTCAACTCTTCATTTTCATTGCGTTGTATGAAATAACTTAGAATGAATAATTCATTTAATGGAAGATTTTAAAATCTTTTACATTAAAATAATTTGTTTGTATAAAGTAATTAGAAAGAAATTAAAATTTTAAGTAACTGAAACATATTTTAAATTAATAAAATAAGCGAATTTTACATATTGTCAAAAAGTACAAAAAAAATATGAATTTTTATATATTTTTTATTTTATTTACAAAGATTGAGTTAAGTCAATTTTCAAATAAGGTTTGGATTGAAGGTTCATTGAAATTGGCTCAAGTTAAAGATCGAGTCGAATCAATTTGGATTGAAACCTCGACTAAGTTAGCTTGAGTCGAAAATCAAGATGGGTCAACCCAAATGGAAGGTTGAGAAGAGTCAGTCAGGTCAAAAGTTTAGATGAGTTGGCATAGGTCAAAGATTGAACTGAATTGGCATAGTGATATGATCATAGATGGGCAACAGTGAAGAGTTTTCCTCTCTAAGCATGTTATTCCCTATCACATAGGTCGAAGTTTGAGCTTATTAGAGTCGAACCAAAGATTGAGTGGATTAGGAATGGGACGAAGGACGAGTCAAATCGGTTGTGGCTGAAGGTTGAAATGAGTCAGCCAAGGTGAAAATCAAGTTTACTAGAACCAAGCTAAAGGTTGAGACGTGTCATCATGGACTAAAGGTCAAGACGAGTTGATTGGGTCGAAGGTGAAGACAAGTTGCATAGACCATAGGTAATGTTGATTCAGTGTAGGCTAAAGGTTAAGCTGATTTAGTGTAGGCCAAAGGTCAAACTGAATCAGTACAAATCAATAGTCAAGTTGATTCGTCTAAAACGAATGTTGAGCCAAGTCAGTTATGGTTGAAGTTCGAGACCAGTAGACTAGTAAATCAAAAGGTTATGACAGGTTAGTAAGGGTTGAAGGTCAAGATGACTAGATTTAGGTCGAAGGCGGAGATAAGTTTACACAGGTTAGTTATCGAGACAAGTCAACAAAGTCAAAAGTCAAGACGAGTTAACTCATGTCGAAGGTCAAGGCGAGTTGACTCCGACCGAAAGTCGAGTCAAGTCAACCCAAGTTGAAAGTCGACCAAAATATACCCTAGTCGAAGCTTGAGATGAGTCGATCTAGTCGAAGGTCGAAACAAGTCCGTATAGATGAAAGTTCAAGGAAAGTTCACCATACCAAAGGTTGGGATGTGTTAGTCAGACCAAAGGTGAGGATGAGTTAGTCATTACCGAATATCAAACTAAGTTAACTTAGATTGAAGAATAGAGTTGAGTTATCCAAATATTTTTAAAATAATTTTTTTCCTTTAGCATTAAAATTAAATTAATATATTAAAATAAAAAAATTGAAATTTAAGATTTTTGAATTACTCATCAAACCAAGTAATTAGAAAATTAAGGAAAATTCAATTATAAATATTTCAAGTGGACATATTTACAATCAATAATAATTTATCAGATTTAATCATGAGTTAATTTATACAAGAGACATACCATCTTTCACCATAAATTTATTAAATAAATTTACGAATGTTTTTTCTTATCTCAATTGTTTTTTATCTAATGTAAAACCCTAAATTTTACACTTAAATTTCTCATACTTTTTATATTGTTTAAATTATTTGTTCTTAATAGATTTTAGTATAATTCACAATTAATATTCTACTAATTCTTGAATTAATTCAATATTTGATAAAAATGAAAAGTAATTATAACATGTAACACTCCATATTAATTAATAGACTTATTCTATTAATTAAAACAACTCATAATTGGTATTGATCTAATACCTATATAATTGTAAAACTTGAGAAAATATTAGGAATATTTATAAATATATTAGTATGAATTTACCATATTTTAAAGGTGATGTTATGAATCATGTGAGTCATGTTAATTGTTTTAACCAAATGTCCACTAGTGCAAAAACAATGTATAACGTCACATGTTTAACGTCGAACCACTAAATAGCCAAAGTTAAAAATGACCGGTGGCATTTTTGTAAATAAATACAATTATTAAACGTCGTTTATAATTGTAATTCGACGTAAAAGAATATAAAACGTCGAATGTCCTAGCGTTAGACGTTAAAAGGTTAGTGAATTCAATAAAAATTTGAGCGGGAGATTGAAAATTCATTCACTTTATCTTAGCGCACCAGACCCTCTTCTCTTCTCAAACTTTTCTTGAACGAAGTTTGACGACCATCACAGGTCATTTTTCTTTCATTTGATACAAATGCATGTTAATTAACTACTTTATGTATGATTTTCGTTTGTTTTAACCAATTATTTTCGTGTTCTTGTCCTTCATAGATGCATTCTTCTTTCTCTCTCACGGGTGACGACACTTTATTCTAATGAACCCACCTTTTGAATGTTAGTTTTCGTTTTCGTTTTGAAGAACTTATTTGTTGAACTTGTTTGTTGTTTTTTTTTAACTTGTTTATGGTTGTTGTTTGTTGAACTTGTTTGTCGTTGTTGCTTGGTTGAACTTGTTTGTTGTTGTTTGATTGAACTTGTTTGTTGTTGGTTATTGTTGTTTGTTGTTGATCAAAGTTCATACTTTATAAAATATCAAAAACTTGAAATTTGTTGTTTTTCTACTTTTTAGATCTCGTAGAGTTGTTAAAAAGGATAACAATTAATTAAATAAAAAAAATTGATTAACATCGAATATTGACAAAATTCGACGTTAAGTTAACGTCGTATATTTACAAAATTCGACGTTAATTTAACGTCGATTTTTTTAAAATTCGACGTTAATTTAACGTCTCCTGATATGACGTCGTTCGCGAATTCTCCGTTAAAGTCCAAAATATTCAACGTTGTACGCGATTTTTGTACTAGTGGTCATTGTGTTGCATATGTTTTGTTGAGTTTTGTTCATCCTTGTATTCGTAAACTATTATGAATGATTTTAGGGTTTTTACGTGTTGGATGAACATGAGACATGATTTTTTGTATTATATGATTTTATTGGATTATTATTTTCCAAGAATGACTTGTGTAGGGGTGGTTTTGGGTTATGTCGGGTTGCTATAACGTTAGTATAACATGTGCTATGGGGTTGCCTGGTTATGTATGTGTAATGCCATGCTGATATATGCCTAGACTATATTGTTAAAAGACTATGTCGAGTTCTTTAGGGTTATTTTACTTGAGGTTGGTTAGCATGAGGATATGGTGTTTTAGGGATGGTTGACTTATTGTTATAGTTGATTTCCATGCTTCCGATGTTGTTGTAATTATGTATTATGATTGTAATGATGAGTAATTGGTGTGTTTCTGTTTATGTGCCTTATTTGGCTATTCTAGGGACAATAGTGTGTGAAATTGGGTTGGCTAGGGTGTTTGGCCAAGTTGGTCGAGCTGATCAAGTTGTGGTTGAGTTGTCTTGGTTGTCTGGTTGAGCTGGCCGGGCTAGCCGAATTGAGGTCGAGTTGTCTGGCCAAGTTGGTTGGGTTTTCCAGGTCTAGGAATGTTTTGGACCTTGGTTTCGAGGTTCTCAAGCTTAGATTTGGACGTTTTTAGGGTCATTTTGGGGGGTTTTTTATGTTGGTCGACCTCTTAATGAGGTTAGTTAAGCTGTTTGGGGACCTTGGTTTCAAGGTTCTGAAAATTGTTTTTGAGTGTGGTTTAGGTTGGCTTAGGGGTTTTAACACATGGTCAAGCTGTCAATGGTGTTGTTCGAGCTCTTTGAGCACTTTGCTAAGTTTTTCTATGTGAGGCGAAGTTTTGGTGAATTGGTCGTGTGTGGTGAAGTATGAAAGACGACATATAGCGATACTGATAGGTGGTGGTGACATGGTTCATCTAGATAAGAGTTTGAATTAACAATGTGTTTTGTATTGTGAAATGGTTTAATGTTATGAGCTTATACATTATTAGATAATTGTATTATTATTTTATTTACACGTGACATTCCTAAACCAGAGTGTTAAAATAAGTATGCTCCATGTATTACAATATTTCTTAAAGATTTAAATAGAAATGCTTTCAAAACAAAATACTTAATCAAACAGAATACAAAATAAACTAACATAAGTA
>NW_025912326.1:0-22346 GCF_018835915.1 Vigna umbellata
TTGTGATTTAGTAGAAAAAATGGTTTAGAAATGTATAATATACAATTGGTGATGTTTTTGGATGGTTTTTAGTCGTAAATTGAGGGTTTTGAGTAATGAAATTTTTGTGTCAATGTTTTGTGGCAATTTGAAGTAGTTGGGGTCTGTCTTTGAGTCTTTTGTGACTTGTTCATATCCCTAAGTTGCTCAAATATGAGCTAGAGCTTATGGAATTCAAGTTTAGTATCTAAAGTGTGGTTTTTGTGATTTTTGGATTGAAATCTTGTGGTAGAACAATTTAAGACAAGTTTAGGTTGGTTTATATACTTTTGGTTAAGTCCATTTTAGTTTAGAATATAATCTAGGAGTATTAGATGTTGGGAAATATGCATATATAGGATAGGTCATGGGTGGTTGAAGGGTGCAAATTCTGCAATTTTGGTGTTGTAGAATTATGTAGTCTTGTTGAGCAAGTGTATCCACTAAGCGAGTAGAACACTTCTAGATGAGCGAGTGTAGTCATTGCGCGAGCAAAACTCATTGTTTCTATATTTGCAGATAGAGTCATGCTGATTGAGCGAGTGGGTTGGCAGACACTTTTAGTTGAGCAAGCAGACCTGGTGATTGAGGGAAAATACCAGAATTTCAACTAAGTTTTTGTATACTTCTTCAGGTATGTTCAATGTCTGTGATTATTTGAATGATTGGCTTACAATGCTTATTGTGAAGTATGAATTGTTTTATAATATGAAATGGAAACAAGATTATGTATATGATTATGTATGATATATGATGATGATGAGTTTTGTATTTCTCTCTTATTTTTTTTATGAAGGATAATTACATTGATAATTTAAGGTGTGTTTGGTATATTGTTGGCCGATTTCGACAAACGGACCGAATCGTTCAAGTAATAAACCGTGGTAAGACCAGGTATCGTTTTCCCAAGAGACTCGTAATACTAGAAAATTGTGCGATTAACAACTCATCTAGACTCAAGAACAACTCATCATTTAAGAATATGTGCAAAAAGATAAATTCACAAGTAATTACAAGGTTGGACTTTGGTATTGAAGGCACTTGGAAATGGAAAAGACTAGAAATGGTATGAAATGACATTGTTAAGGTTAGTTTTCACCAATGCATTCTTGTGTATAACCAATTTCATCTCCTCTCTATCAATTTACTAAAGTCAATCCACTAAAACACTCTAGCCCTAATCCCTTAGGTGAAAAAGCCTAGGTTTTCCTTATCAAACTCCAATCCCTTGGACAATCTAACAAGCAAACCCGCATTAAAGAGCTAGGATCTTAAGACAACATGTGAATCATCTTCCATCCCTAGAATCAATGACCACAAGGACTCTTATTTCAATTCAAGATTTCATCTTACGTCCCCATAATCCATGAAACCCCAAAATCAAGTCATGAACGTCCCCATTACATGCAAGCTTTAAGATCGGAAACAAGAATACTAGCAATTGATAGAAAAGGCATATATATATATATTCAAATCATTCAATAATTACACAAGATTCAAAAGCTACAACTAATCCCAACAAGATGGGTTTGGCTCTCCATTCCCATGGAGAGCCTTTAAGCTTACAAAATGGCCATGGAAGAAGATGAAGAACCCAAGAGGAAGAAGGGAGTGTTCCCACGAACCCTAGCAGCCCTCAAAGCTCTCCTCTGAGTGAAATCGCGCTTCCAAAGAACCAAAGACCCTTTCCCCTTCGCGTTTTAGGGCTAAATAAGCTGAATTTGAAACATCAGCAAAAGTCGCACCCGGCGCCCCATCAGTCGCGCCCGGGCGCGAACCCCTCTGGAAAGTCACGCCCGGGCGCCCCATTTCTCACGCTCGGGCGCGAAACTCTCTGGAAAATCGCGTCTGGCGCCCCACTGTCGCGCCCGGGCGCGGACCATCTAGAAAGGCAGCGTCCACTGAAATCTGGACGAGCGTCCTCTTCTGCATAGCTGGACGAGCGTCCACTGCTCTCTTCGCTGGACGAGCGCCCTGCCTGGCTGGAAGAGCGTCCACTTCTCCCTGGTGGACGAAGTCCTCTGTGCTGCTGGAGAGCGTCCACTTCTGCCTGGCGGAGCGTCCACTGAGTGTCTTCGCTGACGAGCGTCCGCTCGTGCTTCCACTCTGAACGAGCGTCCTCTTCTGCTTGGCTGGACGAGCGTCCACTTCTGCCTGGCGGAGCGTCCACTGAGTGTCTTCGCTGACGAGCGTCCGCCGTGCTTTTCACTCTGAACGAGCGTCCTCCTCGTTCTCCCTTTGCTGGACGAGGCGTACTATTCTCCTACCGGAGCGAGTGTCCTCTCTGTCGTCACTGGCGAGGTTATTTCGATGGTTGACGCGTTTCTGCGTGCTTAACTTCTTGGTTCCCAATCTATAATTGTTGAAGACTCTTCCAAGCTCATTTTTAGCTACAAAATAAGGGATTATTGATGAAAGTACATCAAAGTAGCCAAAAACACAATTATTCAAAAAACAAGACAAAAGAAGAGGATTTAACAAGTTATAAGTTAGAAAGGAGTTGATTTTGCTACTTAAAATGATGCTTAGATAATGGTAAAATTTAGCATTATCATATATATTATGGAATGTTTGGTATGGTTTGGAACATGTGGTTAAATGGTTTCAAAGTTGTGAAAATGAGTTCCAAGATATTGGTATACTGTGTGAATGTGAAGTGATATCAACTGTTTGAAAATTGTGAAAATAGTTCCATTGAGAAACTTCTTGTTGGTGGTTTCAAGTGTTGTTAGTATGAATGATCGGAGTTAAGCTAGGGTTTATCTTGACATTCTAATGATCATCCACGCTCAAGTAGAGAGTGATGAGTCATATCGTGAGAATAGTACGAGGTCTTAGCTTGAGGGGTCTTTCTCCATTTGGAAAAAGGGCATTTTAAGGACTAACCTGGTGTGGTAGCTTGAGGTAGTCCAGCTCTTCCACCACATTAGTGCAGGAACCTTTGCAACTCGACATTCCATATAATATTCAGATAGTCAGTCTAGGTCCTTGTATGTTAAGATGTTTAGGTTGATGTATGTTATATATATGATTCATGTATGCTATGTTATAAATGTTATATGACTTGTCTTGTATCTAGCTTACCCTTGCTTTTGTTCTTGTCTATCTATGTGTTGGTTTCTCTTTGTGTGGTTGATCACCTTACGGTGTGAGCTTATTGACAGACAGTACTTTCGGTTGTTTCCAACGAGATGTGAGAGCAAAAATAGATGAGTCATTAAATAGGTTTACAAATGTAGATTTATGGGTTAAATATGTTTTTAGGCCCTAACTATTGGCCGTTTCTGGTTTTCGTCCTCTTCCAAAGTAAGGTACAATTTGGTCCTCATTTCTTAGAAAAAACGTTCGTTTTAGTCCTCAAAATTTTGTTTTTAGTCCTTGTTTTAGTCCTTCAAAACTCGTTTTTTCGACTAAAAGAAAGCGTTTTTTAAAGATGAGGACTATAAATTGTACCTTACTTTGAAAGGGAGGGACGAAAACCAGAAACGGTCAATAGTTTAGGGACTAAAAACATATTTAACCCTAGATTTATTGTCTTCTTGTAAGTTTGTTTTCATCTAAGTGGTTTTATTATCATATATGTTACTTAATATTTTAGTAGTTTTATACTATTAAAATAGGATGTTACAATAAATGCAAGACATTTTAAAATCTATGTTAATTTGAAAATTGTTTTTGTACTTAGTTATATACCTCTAAAATTTGTGCATGAGTAGAGTGTGAACAAAATCACTTACTAAAAAAAAGATTTAGTTTTATAGTCCAACAAATAAGAGTGAAAGAGTGAAGAAGAAAGGAAATGCTAAAACTTTTAACCAATTAGGTTAACTTACATATACAAATATCATAATCCACCATAGTTGGAAAAAATTATAATTATTTGTGTTATCCTAAAACATAGTAATTACAAGTAAATGTTTTATAAAATAGAAAACGCAAAACACTTTAATCTAAAAAATGTTTTCTTAATATTAAAAATGTTGAACGATAGACGTTGAAAGTCTATTTTGCAATGTGAGAAATGCAGAATGTTCTAATATAGGGGATTTTACCTTGATTAAAGATAATAATGGACTAATCTTGTGTATGGCAATGATTCTCTAAAGCAGTAGAGACAAACACAAGTGAAAGGTTCCTGAGATTTCACATCAATGTTTATATTTGGATAATTGAGTCTAGTGTCAACTGTTTGTATGTATTTATTTGATTTATTATATTTAATCAATGTATTATAGTTGAGCGAGCAAAAAATTTGTAGCTGAGCGAGTGTAGTGGCTGAGCGAAAAGAACCCATTGTTTTCATCTTCGCATAGCGAGCCTGTGCAATGAGCTACTAGTCTAGAACCTATTTTGATTATTTCTTTATTTGTTTTCTGATAACTTTGAGTTATGCTTTAACTTTGAGGATGATGTAGAAGTATCTATTGTATTATGTGATGGTTTAAGTATGTATGATGCTTGATGTATGAATATGTTGGTGTATTATATGAATTGTTTCAATATCTAACTTACCATTTTTCTTGTAATTGTGTTTGTATGTATTTTTACTTCCTTTCTTTGCTATGATAATTCGGTGGATATGAGTAGAGAGTGATGAGGTTTCTCTGGAGTAGGCACTAAATGGGGGAACTGCTAATGTTTAGTAGCATTAGTTAGTTACCTTGTATATAGTTTTGATTAGTTAATGTGTATATAAAATTACTTCATGATTATTTTGGATGACTATTAGAATTTTATAGTTCCTATGTGGACTAATCTTGTTATTATTAAAAATTGTCATAAGTATTATATAGTTTTATATTATATTTTGGGATGTTAGACATAAAATTTTATTGTAGAAGCCATTCATTTATTCATTAATATATTTTGTCTAAATTATTATTAAATACTACATATTTAGCCTTAGTACAAATAAATATATAATATTGATATTTATGACTTTAAGTAACAATAATTAGAATTTATTTTATTACATATTTTTTAAAACTAAATACTTATTTCATTATAAAAAACTTTTAAAAAGTTATTAATTTTATAGACAAAAAATAATTGATTAATTTAAATATTAATTTATAAACTATTAATTAATAGTCTTTAAAATAGTCACTATTATAAATAAAAAATTACAATTAATGAAAAATTTAGATACTAATTCTTTTGTACTCAAAACCTTGATAATTAATGTTGTGATAGAATATAATTAGTTATTAATTATAATTTTTTATTTATTATAAAGGCTATTATATAAACAAATTATTTATAATTTATAAACTAATATTTAAATACTTTTGGTATTTTTTTACAAACACTAAAATTATTTTCTTATTGAGTAAAATTTTATTTAAAATTTTTAGAACTACAAACAGAGTGAAGAGATAGTGGGCCTCGGCTATAAAGCTAACCTAAAACCCTAAGTTTCACGCCTCATTCCTCTTCTTCGCTTACGCCGCTTCCTTTTGTCTTTCATATTTTGGTTTGGTTGGAAGTCTAAATGCAGAAGCTCTTCTCTCACAGTAAGTTTAATTATGTTTATTTTTAACCATTTCTTTTAACATATGCATCTAATTACATTAACAAAAATATTCTGTGATTTTATTATCAGGTAAGAAGAGATCCAGCAAATGCATGCATCAATGGCGGCTGCTGATCAAATAAAGATTTTATCTTTCACAGCAAAAACATTACATAATCATCAAGTTAGTATATCAAAACTACATTCCTCTTCAGATCTACATGTTTTAAAACTTTGCAATAACTTATTAAATTAAGTTAAATATATTTTTTATCTCTTAATTATATATTTGATTTTCTTTTTTAAATTTTAGATTAATTTAGTTTCTCATTTTTAAAATTTAATTTTTTTAACCAAATTTTATTAAATTTATTCGAGGTTTCAAATATATTTAACAGCTAACATGGAAAAGTTAAACATTATAAATAATATCTTATATGAATTAAATTTAAAGAAATTTTGAGTATATATTTTTGACAATTTTGTAATCATATCATAAAATTTTGACATTTTTGAGATATTTTTTTTATTTTTATTATTAGCAGATAACTAATATTTTAACTTTAAATAATTTGAATTTCATGTAATATTATTTCTCATCCAAAGTCAGTTATTCTTATATGATATTTTTTTATCAGATAGATAATATATTTTTGTACAAATGAGTTTATTATATATAGATGTAAATGTTATAATTGTTTATAGTATATATGTACGTCATTGAAAAGGTTTTTTAATTTTGTAAAGGAATAATTAAATAATTAAATTATTACCTAATAATTTAATACAAAAAAGTTAATATTAAGTAATGAGAACAATGAATGTTGTTTTATATTACTTCAAATTGGAAGTAATAATCCTTAGCTAACAAGGAATCAATGTAATAGAATAAATAGAAATTTATTATTAAAATTTAAGTTGATATGCTATTAAGTTACATAATTTTAGCTTTAACTATAATAAAAGCTCACATTCATCTGATAAATGTATTATATTTTTAATTTTTAAAATTTCAATGTTAATAAAAAAATTTACTGCAGATTTGAAAAAATTACTTTCGAACTCACATGCCATGTATATATATGTATAAAAAATGCTACTGAATTTTATTGTCGCTTAGAATATGCTTTTATTTGCTACAGGGGAATGGGAGGATTAGTAATGTATAACATTAATAAAATGTTCTTTTTTATTATCAATACACTACTACAAAATTGATTATAGCTTATTTAAAAAGTCATAGGTTATGGTATGATAGATGTATTAAATGTATTTTTGTTTCGATAGCAAGTTGTTTTAAATATTTTATTAATTATTCTGACGTTCTCTCTTTATTAAGCATAAATTCTACATTTTTTAAGCAGAAAATGAAGGACTTCCTAGAAGCTCCCGTCAAAGGAAGCGAACAAATATTATTGATGATTCTAACGATTCAGTTATTCTCCCTAGGAAACCAGGGAGACCAAAAAAAGAAAAGTGATTCAATTGATAATGTAAGTTGCTTCTTCCCTAAAATTTCAATTTATTTCCTTGATTGATACAAAAAGTTTTCTGGTGTTGTTTCTGCTTTTCTATCATAACATAATGTGAATGGCTTGCTTATGAGAAATTTCTATCGTACAGAATGTGAATAGTTTTGCTGATCGGCTTCGTGAAAGATCGAGTACAAAGAAGCCAACTTATATTCTTGATGAGTTAGAAGAAGATTTAGATATCATCACAGCAAACATGGGAACCCTACAGAAAATACTTCAAAATTGAAAGAAGTAACACTGTAAGATGATTCTTTTTCTTTTTGGGTTCACAATTCTAATCTTATTTAAGTTTTACTTTTACTTTGATATGAGAAAATATTATGTAACTATGAAATGCCAACTGATAATATGAAGAGTCAGATAACTTATAATGTTTGACAAAATGGTAGAACTCATGACAAGTTTAGTAGGATTGCTAAGTGATACAGAAAGCTCTAGTTTTTTTCTTTCTGAACACCAGTTTGCCATGATTTTCTTACCATGTTTTTAAAAATGTGTCAGAGATATCTTATTCATAGATAATATTTTCTATTATTCCATCTTTTAAATCATGTCTTTTTTTATTAATTAGAAAAGAAGAGATCTGGGAAATGTATACAAGTATGTTATCTCAATGCACAAAAAATCGAGGGATGCTGATGCTAATCAAATGAACGATGTCATCTTTCACAGCAAAAACATTACACTGTCACGAGGTTAGTATGTAAAAAGTACTGTATGTGTTGAAAATTTTGATCTTGCATGTGTTGAAAATTTTGATGTGAAAGATGAGTAGTGTGATACCTTATAACTGTGGGTAATGGATGATGTTGAAAAAGATTTTATTAGTTTGAGGTTACATTTTTTTAATGATGTTTTCTGTAATGCAGTACTCTCGAAGAGTTATACAAAAAGTTAAAGAATATGTAAATACATCATCGAGAGATCATGTGTGTAATAGATTGTTCATTGTTGTGATTATCTATATTTATCTTTGTTTCTTATACTAATACTGATTAATTTTCTTTTCAGAAAACATGTTCAAGCTGCTCTTTTTTAATTGTTCGAGTGTCTATTACTTTTATGTAATTTTTTACTAAATTTTTCTTATGTTTTTGTTTCATTTTAATATGTTTGAAGAGAACAAATGATATTATTTGAGAGTACATGCAAATTTAACTAAATCATGTTAAATGTATTCCGATTTTATGGCTTTTAATCTCAAGATATATTTTTTTATCATGTTAATGATATTTCTTTTCATACTCTATTTTTACTATAATATATTCATTATCATTTAAAAGCATGGGTAATAAAAGAACTTAATTTGATTATATATATTATTAATTAATTATTATGAAATGGTTTAATATATTCATTATCATTTACTTTTCTCATCAAAGCTTCATTTCAACATACAAGTGGTTTATAATGTTAAATAGATTAACATTAACATTAACACATTAATGTAGTATTGAGATGGTGAACTAAGTAGAACACAAGACTTCTGCAAAACAGTATAAGGATTCCACCGATAATGCTGTTCATGATTCCCAATTAACATTTTTGCATGCATTAAGTAAAGATAAAAAAGATACAATGGATAAAAATAATAAAAATAATAATCTTGTCTCACCAGGTCAGATTTGAAATTTTGTTTACAAAGAATACCCTAACACATTACCATTGTATTAAGTTGGTTTTCTCTATAAAAAGTTATTAGTTATTCTTATTATAAAGCATTGGTTTTGACACTGTTAATCAAATCAACCATTTGATATTAGAATATGGCAAAGGTAAAAAGTTTTATCATTTTACACAAAAATGGCAATTCAAATACTCAGCCGTGCATGGAAATAACTGTGTAGCTTTTTTTTTTAAGATGATGCTCTTCTTATCTTCTGCACAATGGCAGAACACATGTATGGAAACAGCAAAAATATTAAAGCAGCAGCATCTTTGCATTCTTCATACAGTGTCAGATGAAAGACATGCATTGGTTTCCATTTAACGAGGTAACACTTTAATGCAAGCATCTGAGGTAGATATAGGATTACAAGACAGGACGCATTATTGGAAAGGAAAAACAAACTTGACCGAAAGTTTGACCAGTGTTTTACTTATTGGCTTTTTATTTTCAGAAAATTTCTCTACTTTCTCAAGAAACTTAGTAGAGCCAGCTATCTTAAAAACTAGTTGAGGATTTTTTTCAATTTTAGAATTTTTAAAACAATTGGACAACCTAAGTTTAGTTTTTTTGATTTTGATTTTGGAATGAATTGGATTGTTGTTTTGGTTTTAGAAATGAAGAAAGTTTGATAAAAAAAAATAAAATCTAAGAAAATAGAAGAAGGAGAAAGAGAAAGAAGATGAACCAGATCGAGATATTTACCGACGGACTTACAGATGACTTTTTTCTTCCATAATTACCGACAGATTTTTGTGGT
Source organism: Vigna umbellata (assembly GCF_018835915.1). Next base: position 9,492 of record NW_025912326.1, read on the forward strand.
AATTACTGTCAACTTTTTTCTTCGATTTAGGATTTGTTCTTCGATAATTATCGACGACCATAAGAAAAACATATCTAGTTTTAGTAAAACAAATATTCCTTTCGACTTTACATTATATTTTCCTTTTAAAACATTATAAAACAGTTTAGGTATCTCAATACTATTTTTTTAATATCAAATTTCTCAACACACATGCGAGAACAAAAATTGTCTGTAATATTCTACAATATTATTTAGTTATTCTTATTAGTATTTACGGGTAAGTAAATATCATTAAGAAACACAAAACCTTTTTTTCCAATTTCTTTTAGCTAATATAATAAGTAAAACAGATAGATCTGAGCAGCATTTATATGTTCAAGTATTTTTGAGATGCTAACCTGATTATACTGTAATGATTTTGCTGTGAAAGATGAAATCTTTTATTAGATTAGCAGCAACATTTCTTGATTTTTGATACATTGAGATAACATATACTTACATGCATTTGTTGGAATGGTTTACAAGATGGAATAAGAGAAAATATAATTTCTCAATATCCTTTCTCTACCTAATTAATAGCATTAAACCAGTTAAAATGTAAAAACAAGTTTTTAATGAAAAATGAGAACAAATAAATAAAGTGGCATCTCAGAAGGTTGTAATGCACAGTAATGAATTTGAATCTAAGCATTGCATGGCTGCCATTTGTAATGTCTTTACTGTGAAAGATCAGATAGTTGATTTGATTAGCAGCTTCATCTCTTGATTTTGATGCATCGAGATAACATACTTGCATCCATTTCTTGGATTTTTTCTTACCTGTCTGTAAAATCACAAATATAGGAAATATTATTTCTGAATAACATCTCTCTGTGCAAGTTATCAATTTTACATCCAGATATTAATCATAATGAAAATTGTGTATGTTTAATTCTATCACAATAAGCAACAAATTATTAATATTATTAACTTAGGAACACGATAAACATATCTTGAAACTGAACAAAAAATACAACAGAAAATAAAGAAAAAAACACATGAAATTCACACTCTATATTCAGACTGCACATGAGCTTCGTATTTTTTTTGCATAACCAATCACAGTAAGAAATGTTGAAGTCATTCATTCTGACTGGATAACGGTAACACAAATCAAGTTGATAACAGATTTTGTAAGTTGAATAATTGAAGTTTAATCTGATATATGAAAATGTATCCATGTAGGGAAGGGAATCCCAACAAGTATTTTTGAAAATGAAAGGAAGAAACTTTCACAAAAGCAAAAGAAGCATAAACTAAAGGCATCAGAAATAAATTCACTCGTGTAAGATGAAAGAGCAAACCTCAGGGATTGAACTTCAACCAAATGTTTATCTGTTGAAAGAAAAAATATGAATAAGGATGAAAATTCTAAGTGTTTTGATTGTGTTAGGTGAATGTTGGATGTATTTATAACCACAGAACACTTTTGAAAACCACAGAGAAATAATTGCAATAAGCGAAGAAACAGCAGTGGTATAGATTTTAAGATAATTAAAGTTATTTACACTTTGGCTTTTATGTATAAAACGTTAAAAGGCTGTAACGCACATTAATGAATTTGAATCTCAACATTGCATGGCTGCCATTTGTATTCCCTGACTATAATTCATTATAGAAAAGGACAATATTTTTTAATTATTTCCAGAAGACAGTGTCTGATGAGATAGCAATGCATGGATGCTTTTGTCAATAAAACATAAAACGTTGCAAACAAATAATAAATCACATCTATAATATTGTTATTAATAATTTAATCAAATATAAACTATTACACGTCATGTTACTAACAAATAACAACCGAATACATATAAATACATTACATTGCAGCCATTGAGTTCTTTGAATGAACATCTAAACGACATAATTGAGGAAGCTGAAGCCAGCATGTCGCATCAGATTTCAGATCCAATCTTGAAGGAGAGTGTGCTCTTAGATCATCTTTCAATCAAATTGCTGTAATAATTTACATTCTAACTCACCTTGTTAATTGCATTCTAATATTAGTGCATTAAAGGACATTCATTCATTAATCCATTTGAGAGTGTAATGTATCATTATTTCAAGTTTTGTTATTCTGGAAACCTATTCTATTCATTAGTAAGGTAAATGGATCCAATTAATATATCTAACAAAATCCATAGTATTAATATAAAAAAGTATTAAATTGATTAAAATAATTATCAAATTTCATTAATACAAGTAGCTGTAAAGAATAGGTTGCAAGAACAACAAAACATAAAATAACAACAAATTACACTCTCAAATTATTTAACACATTCATGGAACTTAATGTACTAACTACACAGAAAAACTTAATCAATTCACAATATTAAACAAAGTGAGTTTCTCATATATACTAAGCACTGTTAAAAAATAACTTTGGTGAATCATATGATGAAAATGCAACTAAGTTGCTATCTCCTCCACAATATTGCATCTCTTCTTATCTATTTGCACAATAACTATTTATAAGTACATGAAATTAGCTCTTTTATGAATAAATAAGATAATGCCAAATTTGATATACATAAAATAAATTTGGAATATTCTTATATGATATTATGCTGCTAATAAAATATACATTTGATCTTTCACAGCAAAGACATTACATATTATACAAAATCTCACTACCTTATTATATTAGCATCCAAGTCACTGCAACAGATAATGTTTAATGACATTGTTTAATATTTCTTGCTTAACGCTTTTATATATTTTCTTACTTAGATGTGTTGCATTAAACTTGGATGCTAACATGATGAGTTTTTCTACATTATGTATTGTCTTTAATGTGAAAGATCGAATATTCACTTGATTAGCAGCATAATTCTTTGATTTTAGATATAATATAAATTTTTATATATAACAGTGAAGATTGATAATGTTCTTAATTATCTTAATACTTTTTCTTGATATTTCATTAATTTATGGTATCGGTTGAAATATTTTAATTTATAAAATATCATATATTAATCACATATATTAAAATTTAATTATATTAAACATGTGACTAATGGCTTGTACTCATAGTTTATAAAATATATTATGAAATGATGAAACTTTAACTTTTATATTAGTTATAATAGATTTTCATCCTTTCACAATAGGATTTCAAATACTACAAAGACAATCCATTAGTTACATATTTTGATTTCATTAATTATTAATCCTTAAATTTGATTAATAATAAAATCTAATCAATACATGTGATAATAAATCAAAATATTTCACCAAATACATTAATATAAAAAAAACTATTAAATAAATTAAAATAACACAAATCTCAACAATGTAAACATAGTTAATATATTTGAATAACAAGTGAAAATGTAAAAAAATAATTTTGATAAAAAAAAATGCTGATAATACCTGATATAACCATTTCCTTTCCTCACAATGGTGTTCCATCCATTATCTTGCTGCAAAATAGCATGGTTTAAAGGATGAGATAACAGTAAATAAATATGACTTGTAAATAAATATTATATAATTTAAATTGAGTTTCAAAATGATATTTATAACTTAATGAGAGTAAATAAATATGATTTGTAAATAATATACTTGTATGCATTTGTTGGATTTCTTTATCCCTTGCAAAATCACATTGTTTAGAAGATCCAATAATAAGAAATATAATCTGTGAATGAGGATTTCTGCCACAGTTCGTGGTTGTAGAAACTAACATAATGTCTAAAAAAATTTAAGCATTAAATTTCTGAGATAGATAGACTATTTTACTTTCTTGTATGAAAGAAATGAATAAATGAAGTGATTTGTTAATGTAACTAAATATATATATTGAAAGAAATTGTTAAAAATAAACATAATGCTTACCACTGAATGAAAAAGAACAAAATTGTATATGTAAAAATATATTCAAAATATAGAAATACATAAACCAGATCTTAACAGTTTAAAGCATGTTTTTCAAACATAATATATTAATATAAATTAAGGTTTCATGTATTTATAAATTTAAAAATATGAAGATCTACTCTATGAAAACTTATCAGAAAGCAGAAACAAGAATATGGATAAGTAGAAAGTAAAAGAAAGGAAGAAAAAAAAGAAAGGATATGAAAAAAAGAAAAAGATGAAAAGGAAGCGGCGAGAAAGAAAGGAAAGATGAGAGAAAACTGTGAGAGTCGTGTGTGAATTTTAGGGTTTTAGGTGGAGTTTATATAGAGGAATAAGAGGCCCACTGTCTACTATTTAATTATTCGTGTGGTGTCTATTCAATTATATGTGTGGTTGTAAAAATTCTATCATTATTTAATTACTTTTATTAAATAAAACCAATAATTTAATTTCTTAAAACATTAAAATAGACATAAAATGATAATATTGTAGAATATGCATCATAATATATGAACAACTTGGTAAAATTGGTATAAATGAAATAAAATTTTATTTAATGAAAAAATTATCAATTAGTCAAATATTATAAATGTTTCATACTAAGTTATATATTAATAAGATATATAAATTGAGGGAGACGAGTATAATTACTAAGTAAAGCTAGCTTTAAAGACAATTAAAAAAGAGAATATGAAATATTTGAATCTAAAAACAATTAAAAATCAAATCGATAATTATTTTTTAAGGATTTATTATTATTTTAATTACTGATTTTTTTTCAATTTTATTAAATAAAGCTGTTATATTTAATATAATCCAAACTAAAAATACTAAATAATAAAAGTATGTCTTTTACAATAAAAAATCCTTTATCACTATTAATGATATTTTTTTTCCTAAGAAGTCATTTGATGTTAAGTTTTTTTTTTTAAATTTAAGAGAAGTTAGTAATAATGTAGAATTGTAACTTGTGAACAAAATATTAAAACATCCTAACAAAATTAAGAAAGAAATCTATAAACACATTTTGCTGTCTAGATACTTTTTTATTTGATAAATTGGTCAATGGATTGACATCTTCGTATCATATTGAGTATAAAAATGCATTCGGGATCCATTAGACGTTACCTAGTTAGGGCGTCCAACGTATAATGATATATGATTTCGGTCAGACAATGTGTCTAATGTCTAATAGTGTTATATAACTTAAAAGATTTGTGTAAGTATGTGCATTTGGCTTACTATTTCTATGCACTCANTTATTTAAAATTTTTAGAACTACAAACAGAGTGAAGAGACAGTGGGCCTCGGCTATAAAGCTAACCTAAAACCCTAAGTTTCACGCCTCATTCCTCTTCTTCGCTTACGCCGCTTCCTTTTGTCTTTCATATTTTGGTTTGGTTGGAAGTCTAAATGCAGAAGCTCTTCTATCACAGTAAGTTTAATTATGTTTATTTTTAACCATTTTTTTAACATATATGCATCTAACTACATTAACAAATCACTTCATTTATTCATCTCACAAGGAAAAAAAATAAAATAGTCTATCTATCTCAGAACAGAATTTAGAACTTACAATTTTTTAGACATTATGTTAGTTTATACCATCTTATTTACAAATTATATTTTCTATTGTTTAATATTCTGTGATTTTATTATCAGGTAAGAAGAGATCCAGCAACAAATGCATACATCAAAAATCAATGGCGGCTGCTGATCAAATAAAGATTTTATCTTTCACAGCAAAAACATTACATAATCATCACGTACATTCCTCTTCAGATCTACGTTTTAAAACTTGCAACACTTTAACTTATTAAATTAAGTTAAATATATTTTTTATCTCTTAATTATATATATGATTTTCTTTTTTAAATTTTAGATTAATTTAGTTTCTCATTTTTAAAATTTAATTTTTTTAACCAAATTTTATTAATTTTATTTGAGGTCTCAAATTTATTTAACAACTAACATGGAAAAGTTAAACATTATAAATAATATCTTATATGAATTAAATTTAAAGAAATTGAGTATATATTTTTGACAATTTTGTAATCATATTATAAAATTTTGACATTTTTGAGATATTTTTATTTATTTTTTTATTAGCAGAAAAATAATATTTTAACTTAAAGAATATGCTTTTATTTACTACAGGAGAATGGGAGAATTAGTAATGTATAACATTAATAAAATGTTCTTTTTTATTATCGATACACTACTACAAAATTGATTATAGCTTATTTAAATAGTCATGGTCATGGTATGATAAGATGTATTAAATGTATTTTTATTTCGATAGCAAGTTGTTTTAAATATTTTATTAATTATTCTGACGTTCTCTCTTTATTAAGCATAAATTCTACATTTTTTAAGCAGAAAATGAGTCATTCGATTCAACATCCAATGATTTTCCATAGAGAACATGACAAATATGCAGAAAACGATGTGAAAGTTGATGGAAATGATACTGTAAGTTAGTTCACATTTTTGTGTTAGCAATTTTAATATGATTTAAGGCATTGTGGGAATTGCTCAATCAGTAATGATATTTTGCGGTAAAGTTGTTGATAAATGTAAAAGATGTTTAGAATTATTTGGTAAAATATTTTAAGTTTTGCTTGGTATTATATGTTTAGTTATATATTTATGCATGCTTATGAGAAAATTGTATCTTAGCAGAATGTGGGTGGCTTGGTTGAACGACTTCCTAGAAGCTCCCGTCAAAGGAAGCGAAAAAAATTATTGAAGATTCTAACGATTCAGTTATTCTCCCTAGGAAACCAGGGAGACCTAAAAAACACATTGTGAAAAGTGATTCAATTGATACTGTAAGTTGCTTCTTCCCTAAAATTTTAATTTATTTCCTTGATTGATACAAAAAGTTTTCTGGTGTTTTTTCTGCTTTTCTATCATAGCATAATCTGAATTCTTTCTTATGAGAAAATTCTATCGTAGCAGAATGTGAATAGTTTTGCTGATCGGCTTCGTGAAAGATCAAGTATAAAGAAGCCAACTTATATTCTTGATGAGTTAGAAGAAGATTCAGCAAACATGGGAACTCTACAGAAACAAAATTGAAAGAAGTGACACTGTAAGATGATTCTTTCTCTTTTTAGGTTCACAATTCTAATCTTATTTAAGTTTTACTTTTACTTTGATATGAGAAAATATTATGTAACTATGAAATGCCAACTGATAATATGAAGAGTCAGATAACTTATAATCTTTTTGGCAAGAAAACAATGGTAGAACTCATCACAAGTTTAGTAGGATTGCTAAGTGATACAGAAAGCTTAGTTTTTTTTCTTTCTGAACACCAGTTTGCCATGATTTTCTTACCATGTTTTTAAAAATGTGTCAGAGATATCTTATTCACAGATAATATTTTCTATTATTCCATCTTTTAAAATGTCTTTTTTTATCAATTAGAAAAGAAGAGATCCGGGAAATGTATACAAGTATGTTATCTCAATGCATAAAAAATCGAGGGATGCTGATGCTAATCAAATGAACGATGTCATCTTTCACAGCAAAAACATTACACTGTCTATCAGGTTAGTATGTAAAAATTACTGTATGTGTTGAAAATTTTGATCTTGCATGAGTTGAAAATTTTGATGTGAAAGATGAGTAGTGTGATACCTTATAACTGTGGGTAATGGATGATGTTGAAAAAGATTTTATTAGTTTGAGGTTACATTTTTTTATGATGTTTTCTGTAATGCAGTACTCTCGAAGAGTTATACAAAGTAAAAAAGTTAAGAATATGTAAATACATCATCGAGACATCAGGTGAGTAATAGATTATTCAATGTTGTGATTATCTACATTTATCTTTGTTTCTTATACTAATACTGATTAATTTTCTTTTCAGAAAACATGTTCAAGCTGCTCCTTTTTTAATTGTTCGAGTGCCTATTACTTTTATGTAATTTTTTACTAAATTTTTCATATGTTTTTGTTTCATTTTAATATGTTTGAAGAGAACAAATGATATTATTTGAGAGTACATGCAAAAGTAACTAAATCATGTTAAATGTATTCCGATTTTATGGCTTTTAATCTCAAGATATATTTTTTTATCATGCTAATGATATTTCTTTTCATACTCTATTTTTACTATAATATATTCATTATCATTTAAAAGCATGGGTAATAAAAGAACTTAATTTGATTATATATATTATTAATTAATTATTATGAAATGGTTTAATATATTCATTATCATTTACTTTTCTCATCAAAGCTTCATTTCAACATACAAGTGGTTTATAATGTTAAATAGATTAACATTAACACATAGTATTATGATTTCCGATTAACATTTTTGCTAAAAGTTCATGTATCATTGTATTAAGTAAAGATAAAAATAATAATCGTGTCTCATCAGGTCAGATTTAAACTTCTTTTGTTTACAAACCAAAGTTATTACTTTTCTTTGTAAATATTTTCTTTAACAATTTTAATTTAATTATTTCTGGAAGAGTGTAGATACAAAAATCAGTAATTAATACCGCATTTGTTTTTTTGTTATGTGCCAGTCTCAATGCTACATTAATGCTTCAGTGTTAAATTATTTAAAAATAAATTATTAATTAATGTATCAGATCATTTATTGTTTGCATTAAAATTTAAGTAATTGAAAAGATTTTGTGGAATAAACACAAAAGAAAAACGTAGTGATTATAAAAAATATTGAATTTTATCAAGGTTTTTTTCAATATTTATGATGATTTTAACTTCCGAAAATTATGATTCTCACAGTTATAAAAACCCTTAGGAAAAGCAATGTTGCTAATTGTTATGACGGGTATAAAAATTTTACCCTCTTTAAAGTTTAAACTATATTCGTGCAAAACTCTCTAATCACAGTTAGTATGAATATGCACATATTTCATCTAAATTATAGAGTATAGTGTACCAACAGAAAATAATCATTATGTTATTTTATATACCATTATGCTGATTGGGATTCATAATATTATGTTACAAAACAGCAGTATAGCTTATTCTATACACTATGTCACACAAATACATAATTTGCATCAAACAAAATAAAACTTTAATCGAAACTATAAAAAAAAAAGCTTAAAAAAGAATGAAAGATAATGTCTGCTGGAGTTCCATTTTGAATTCCAACGTCTGTTAGCATTAAACCAGTTAAATGTGAAAAGCAAGTTTTTAATGAAAAATGAGAATAAAGAAATAACATTGCATGTATATAATTTATTTTAATATAATTTCCTTTAAATTAAAGTTATTTACAGCTGTTGTATCTCATAAGTGAATTTGAATATGAACATTGCATGGATGCCATTTGTATCCAAACACCATGAATCAGTTTCTGTCCTAACAGTTCCTAACGTAATAACATTTTCTTGTGTCTGCATGTATCAGTTCTGCAGACCTTAAAAAAGTGTCAGCTTGGGCTGTTGAATCTAACAATCAATTTGGCATTTATTGATAAAATGACAATAATCTGTTGTACCAATCAAACTCACTGTAATTAAAACAGCTTTAATCATTTATTGATAAAATGACTAATAATACAATTAATATTGTAATGTCTTTACTGTGTGAAAGATCAGATAGTTGATTTGATTAGCAGCTTCATCTCTTGATTTTGATGCATCGAGATAACATACTTGCATCCATTTCTTGGATTTTTTCTTACCTGTTTGTAAAATCACAAATACATGAAATATTATTTCTGAATAACATCTCTCTGTGCAACAGTTTTTTAACACGTTATCAATTTTACATCCAGATATTAATCATAATGAAAATTGTGTTTGTTTAATTCTATCACAATAAGCAACAAATTATTAATATTATTAACTTAGGAACACGATAAACATATCTTGAAAGAACAAAAAACACAATAGAAAATAAAGAAAAAAACACATGAAATTCACAATCTATATTCAGAGAATTGCCTAGATGTTTTCCATGAGGTCCCAAACCATATTGATTGGTGTGTGGTTATATTCTTGAGTAAACGCCATCATTTCAAACTGCACATGAGCTTCGTATTTTTTTTTGCATAACCAATCACAGTAAGAAATGTTGAAGTCATTCATTCTGACTGGATAACGGTAACACAAATAAAGTTGATAACAGATTTTGTAAGTCGAATAATTGATGTTTAATCTCATATATAGAAATGTATCAATGTAGGGAAGGGAATCCCAACAAGTATTTTTGAAAATGAAAGCAAGAAACATTCACAAAAGCAAAAGAAGCATAAACTAAAGGCAGCATAAATAAATTCACTCGTGTAAGATGAAAGAGCACACCTCAGGGATTGAACTTCAACCAAATGTTTATCTGTTGAAAGAAAATATGAATAAGGATGAAAATTCTTATTCTAAGTGTTTTGATTGTGTTAGGTGAATGTTGGGTGTATTTATAGTGCACCAAGTAACCACAGAAAACTTTTGAAAACCACAGAGAAATAATTGCAATAAGCGAAGAAATAGCAGTGGTATAGATTTTAAGATAATTGAAGTTGTTTACACTTTGGCTTTTATGTATAAAACGTTAAAAGGCTGTAACGCACATTAATGAATTTGAATCTAAACATTGCATGGCTGCCATTTGTATTCACTGGCTATAATTCATCATAGAAAAGGACAATATTTTTTAATTATTTCCAGAAGACAGTGTCTGATGAGATAGCAATGCATGGATGCTTTTGTCAATAAAACATAAAACGTTGCAAACAAATAATAAATCACATCTATAATATTGTTATTATTAATTTAATCAAATATAAACTATTACACGTCATTCTCCAAACAAATAAGAACCGAATACATTGAAATTGTTAGATACATATAAATACATTGTAAGTTCTTTGAATGAACATCTAAACCACATAATTGTGGAAGCTGAAGGCACCATGTTGCATCAGATTTCAGATCCAATCTTGAAGGAGAGTGTGCTCTTAGATCATGTTTCCATAAAATTGCTGTCATAATTTACATTCTAACTCACCTTGTTAATTGCATTCTAATATTAGTGCATTAAAGGACATTCATTCATTAATCCATTTGAGAGTGTAATTTATCATTATTTCAAGTTTTGTTATTCTTGAAACCTACTCTATTCATGGCTACGTATCTATTATGTTTATTCATCTACTATCTTATGCTGTTTACAATAATTTCAATCCAAACATCTGACTCATGGGTATTGCTTCTAATTTTGTAAAATATATTATAAAATTACAAATAATAGATATTCATCCTTTCATATAGGATTTTCAAAATTACAAATACAATTCATTAGTCAGGTAAATGGATCCAATTAATTATTGAATAAATTCAATTAATAAGGAATTTTAACCAATATATCTAACAAAATCCATAATATTAATATAAAAAAGTATTAAATTGATTAAAATAATTATCAAATTTCATTAATACAAGCAGCTGTAAAGAATAGGTTGCAAGAACAACAAAACATAAAATAACAACAAATTACACTCTCATATTAATTAACACATTCATGGAACTTAATGTACTAACTACACAGAAAAACTTAATCAATTCACAATATTAAACAAAGTGAATTTCTCATATATACTATGCACTGTTAAAAAATAACTTTGGTGAATCATATGATGAAAATGCAACTAAGTTGCTATCTCCTCCAAAATATTGCATCTCTTCTTATCTATTTGCACAATAACTATTTATAAGTACATGAAATTAGCTCTTTTATTTTCTTTTTTTCATATGAATAAATAAGATAATGCCAAATTTGATATACATCAAATAAATTTGGAATATTCTTATATGATATTATGCTGCTAATAAAATATACATTTGATCTTTCACAGCAAAGACATTACATATTATACAAAAGCTCACTACCTTATTATATTAGCATCCAAGTCACTGCAACAGATAATGAAATGTTTATTTTTTAACGGGTAAGTTTTAATTCATTGAATAATTTATTAATATTATTATGACAAATACACTTTTATCTTTTTAAGTGATATTTGTTTAATGACATTGTTTAATATTTCTTACAAAAGCAAAGGTTTTATATATTTTCTTACTTAGATTATTGGGTTGCATTAAACTTGGATGCTACCATGATGAGTTTTTCTACATTATGTATTGTCTTTAATGTGAAAGATCGAATATTCACTTTATTAGCAGCATAATTCTTTGATTTTAGATATAATATAAATTTTTTATATATAATAGTAAAGATTGATAATGTTCTTAATTATTTTAATACTTTTTCTTGATATTTCATTAATTTATGGTATCAGTTGAAATATTTTAATTTATAAAATATCATACATTAATCAGATATATTAAAATTTAATTATATAAAACATGTGACTAATGGCTTGTACTCATAGTTTATAAAATATATTATGAAATGATGAAACTTTAACTTTTATATTAGTTATAATAGATTTTCATCCTTTCACAATAGGATTTCAAATACTACAAAGACAATCCGTTAGTTACATATTTTGATTCAATTAATTATTAATCCTTAAATTTGATTAATAATAAAATCTAATCAATACATGTGATAATAAATCAAAATATTTCACCAAATACATTAGTATAAAAAAACTATTAAATAAATTAAAATAACCATCAAATCTCAACAATGCATGTAAACATAGTTAATATATTTGAATAACAAGAAAATGTTAAAAAATAATTTTGATAAAGAAAATGCTGATAATACCTAATATAACCATCTCCTTTCCTCACAGTGGTGTTCCATCCATTATCTTGCTGCAAAATAGCATGGTTTAAAGGAAGGGATAACAGTAAATAAATATGACTTAAATAAATATTATATAATTTAAAGTGAGTTTCAAAATGATACTTATAACTTAATGAGAGTAAATAAATATGATTTGTAAATAATATACTTGTAATCATTTGTTGGATTTCTTTATCCTTGCAAAATCATGTAAGACCCATAAAAATA
>NW_025912328.1:0-23763 GCF_018835915.1 Vigna umbellata
AAATCATATTTTGATAATTATTAAAATATAAAATTATATTAAATAATATTTAAATTTTAAATTAAATTAAATTATTATTAAGGTGGTGTAGAGTGACTTTGGTAAGAAAGAGAAGAAAATTAAAAGATATTTATTAAAGTGCCTTTAATAAAAAAGAGAAGAAAATAAAAATATTTTTATTAAAGTTGAAAAATAAATTTTTTGAAAAAGTTGGAGGTGCAAATTGAGATGTCAGAAGATTAAATGTGAAATTTTTAAAGGTGTAGGATGAAACACTTTTTCTTTTTCACAAAAGTAATGGGCCTCGAATGTTGACGAAGTTATCTCTGGATGTCCCCATGGTATTGACAAGTTGAATATTCATTAATCCTTTTTATTTTTCTTAAATATACTTAATAAACAATAGTTTTTATTATGTATTTTAATAACACTTATCGTCTATGCAAAGCAAGTTTGTACATTTTGTGCATGGTTTCCTTAACATGAATATCTTATTTATTTTCGGAGAGAAAAGAGAGAGATTTAAATTTACGTAATTTGTATATTCATGATTTATCCTATTTTATGATGACAGAAAATAAAATTTAAAAGTAATATTAGTAATAATTTTTCAAACAAATGAATCGTTCCAATCTAGATAGTATTAGGAAGAATTTGAATACTTTTGGAATAATTACATTTTTTTACGAAACCTAAAAGTTGCCATACTTCATTTTAAAAGACATATTTTTCTATGGGAGATTAATTAAAAATGATAAAAGTGGTAGGAAAGAGATTAATTAGTGCACATTGAGCATGTCCGGGAATATTATTATTTTTGGAAAAAAATTAAACAAAGTTTATAAATGTGAAAACAATGCTTGATTTAATAATTTAAACAATTAGTTTTTAATCACGTGATCAAGTTTTATTTAAAAAGTTAAAAATATAAGGCAAAAATATGAGTTCATGAGTAAAAGATAATGTAATAAAGGAATATAAAATTTATAAGAGGAAAAAAGTTGGAAAATTGACTTATGTTATGCAGAAAGAGACAATTTTTTCATAGTGATATTTTTCATGCAATCGTCTTTGTCGGTCACTTTTTATCTTCACCCTCCCATGCACTTTTTCAAAGAAAAGGGATCATCAATGGTCCAAAAAATATTTTTTTTTCTCATGTGCAGTATCTTTTGTGGTTGCCAATTTGAAATAGAATTATGATTTTGTTTTGGATTGCCCATGTGTTTCATAATTAGTTAATATTCATAATTAACAATAAAATAATTAGTTAAATATGTTTTAGGTTGGTCCACTTTTTTTTGTTAAATTTAGTTTTTTTTTTGTATTTTAAAATTTGATTAATTAGTTACCAAACTTAAAAACATACGTAAAGTTAGTTTTTCTGTAAATTTTGTTAAAAGGAAATTTTGTAAAAACTATAGAACTTAATATATATATATATATTTCGAGAAAATAGCTAGTGTGGGCGGATAAGTTTACCGTTATATTTGAAAAGTCAAAATTTATATAAATAGTATGATAAGTTGTTACATATGTTATAATTTGTTTTCTTATAATATATTTCAATTTCTTATTTCTAAAACCATGTGTAATTTTTTCTTACATATGGATTTGATTTGATTCTATACCTTTTTTGTATTTTTTAATAATATTTTTCTCATGATGTCAAATAATTCATATACTTTAAGATGTTAAAATATTAAAGTATAACGTCTAACATAAATTTAAAATAAAAATTATCACAAAATATTAAATTTAGTTACACAAAATGACTTATTATATATTATACTAATCTATTTCTTTTGTAAATTTGTAAAGTGATACTAAATATAAAATTTGTAATAACCTAAATAATATTTCTACTCTATTGCGTTCCTACGAGTTTAAGTATTAAGCAAATCAGTCATCAAATAAATTAATTATATGTTAAATCCACAGTATTACTTTCATGTTACATATTTAAAATCCTTCAAAATACTATTATACAAGACAATGAAACTATAATCCATCTTACATATATATTTCTTAAAAAATAAAACTCCAAGAACATTCCTCAACCTATTGGCTAACTCATCATCACCTAAAATCTCATTTGTTTACTTTATTGGAGATCATTACAAAAGAAACACAAACAACCAACAAATAAAGAATGGTAAGCTAGTGATAACTTAGACATTCATATATAATAACTATAGAAAGATTTAATTCAATCAAATTAGAAAATATTCATTTCATATATCATAGAACAATTCTCAATTATCCAAATTTATACATTCACTCAAATTCTAGAAACTTTTCTTTGTCATGTAAAATGAAATCCTCAATGTTATAAATTTTAATAATGGTATGTCATTCTCTCATTTCATGTCAAAGTGAGTTCACTTTATAGCCTACAAAAGTTGGACCTAGACTCCTTCCTTTATAAGTCCATGAGTTTTGTAGAGTATAAAGGTAACTTCCAAACACTGGTACAAAAACAGCGTATAACGTCACACGTTCAACTTTCAACCATTGAATAGCCAAAGTTGAAAATGACCGGTGAAATTTTTGTAAATAAATGCAATTATTAAACATCGTTTAGAATTGTAATTCAACGTAAAAAGATATAAAACGTCGAATGCCCCAGCGTTAGACGTTAAAAGGTTAGTGAATTCAATAAAAATTTGAGCGGAAGATTCAAAATTCATTCAATTTATCTTAACGCGCGAGACTCTCTTCTCTTTTCAAACTTTTCTCGAACGAAGTTTGACGACCATCACATATAATCTTTCTTTCATTTGATACAAATGCATGTTAATTAATTACTTTATGTATGATTTTCGTTTGTTTTGACCGATTATTTTCGTGCTCTTGTCCTTCATAGGCGCATTATGTTTTCTTTGTCACTAGTGACGACACTTTATTCCGACGAACTCACCTTTTGAAGGTTAGTTTTCGTTTTCGTTTTGAAGAACTTATTTGTTGAACTTGTTTGTTGTTTTTTTTGTTGAGCTTGTTTGTTGTTGTTTGGTTGAACTTGTTTGTTGTCGTTGTTGTTGTTTGATTGAACTTTTTTGTTGTTGGTTATTGTTGTTTGTTGTTGATACTACACTACACATTCATAGTTCTTGCTTTATAAAATACCAAAAACTGAAATTTGTTGTTTTTCTACTTTTTAGGTCTCGTAGAGTTGTAAAAATAGATCACAATTAATTAAAAAAACAAAAAAAATTGATTAACATCATATATTGACAAAAATCGACGTTAAGTTAACGTTGTATTGACAAAATTCGACGTTAATTTAACGTCGAATTTTTTAAATTCGACATCAATTTAACGTCTCCTGATATGACGTTCGCGAATTCGCCGTTAAAAGCCCAAAAATATTCGACGTTGTATGCGATTTTTGTACTAGTGAAAGAGTGTCCCTGATAAATGCATAACACTACACTCACATGTCATGTTATTCCTCCTTAGGAATCATATGGCCATACAATTCAACTACACTACTCAGTCACACACACATCTCAATAACCTTGTATTATTACTCTTCTTGAATTAATCACATATGTCTCTTTAAATGCATTATACTTGAAACATATAGAGTCACTCAACAAGAACATTCATTTGCTTAGAGAGTGAACCCTAGAGGTTTTTTCGTCCAACGATTGAATGACTTGCTTAAAAAGTCCAACACTAGAACTAAATTCAGATTAATTCGCCTAACGAGACAAAATCCTCTTAATTGTTGGCCATAAATCAAATTTGACATTCGCTTAGAGAGGGTCTTCTCGCCCAACAAGAAGACCTCTCCTAACTCTATAAAATTCAGTTTTGGTGGTTGCCCAAAGAGAACTCACCTAGTAAGTTTGCAAAATCGCATATAGTATAAACCTTGAATTTTATAATGTTAAACCATTCCAAAACTTTGTTCAATTTTCAAAAAAACTCAATATCATATTACATTTTAACACTAATATATATAAAAAAAACAATCAAAATCCCATTTAGATGTCAAATATATCATTCAACTTAATCACATTTAACATATTTTGTACAATCTCTAACATTTTAGAACTGCTTTCACAACCCCTCATTCCTCGTTTCATGAGAAAAAGTCCCAATTTATACACAAAAACAATTCAAAACAAATTTTAATTGGTAAGTAATTAAGTTTTAGCTTCCCTCACCTAATGTAGAAATTCTTCTTGGCCTCCCACGTTCTCTAACCACAAAAGTTCTAAACAAACACAAGAAAGAACTTGATTTCAGAATCTAACATGTTATTATAGTCACTACAGACTAAGAAATTTTATAGAACATTTTGAGAATACATGCACAACCACCACTTCATTGATTCTCGACTCAAGAAAATAGTAGAAAAAAGCTTGCTTTTTTGAAGAAAACAAAACTTAATAAGGATGAGGGTTTTACCCTTCTCATATAAGGTTGTAGGAAGATAGATGGAAACAAATTTACAAGAGAAGAAAATCTTATCCCTTGAGGTGCTGCTGCGTAAAGATAAAAAAATAAAAAAATTAGAGAAAAAAAAGAAGAAAGGTGAAAGAGAAAAGTGAGTTATGGAATTTACAAGATTCAAGTATAAAATAAACTAAAAAAATATCCTCAGTCAAAAATTTAATTCTTCAATTTAAAAATACGAGGATCAAGAACAACTTTTAAAAAAATACAAAATAAAAAGCATATTTCGAGAAAAAAGAAAACAAACATGAAGAAATATGAATAGTTCTAAAAATATTGAAAATATTAAAGTAAAAATCAATTTCTATATACTATTGCAAAATAGGCATTTAACTTTTGTTACTTTGGACGTTCAACGTCTAACCCAACTCGACGTCATATTGGGAGACGTCAAGTTAACGTCAGATTCTCCATTGGACGTCAATTGACGTCGAATTCCATGTGGTCAGATAATTTGGACGTTCGGCCGTATTCCAACCGACGTTGAGTTGCGCTAAGTGTCCCACTTGTTCGCTAAGCGAGAAAATCCTGGGTGAACACTATAAGCATTTAGATGTCGGATCTGCATTACCTGATATCATTAGACGTTGGTTTTGACACTAATCGACGTCCAACTTGTTTTTTTAAAATAAATTTGTTTTTACAATAAAATCACACCTGAAATACAGAAAATGAACCCAACACATCACAAAATTATATACTCTATGTGTTTGAAGTGATTATACTACTAAACAATCTAAAAAGCAATCCAAAACTTAAACAATCAAAAGTAAGCTAATTAATGTATTCAACAACAATAAAATTGTTACTAAAGGCATGGCCATAGGTCCTAAGTCCATCTCTGCAGAAGATAAGTTGTTCACTCTTGTCATATCTTCTTAATTGTGTCCTCTGATATATGCGATGTATTCTTGAAGTGCTGCAAAATTAAGTTGTAGGCGTGTCTAATACTCCTCCATGCCAAATCCAAACGGTATAAGTTTTCATTACCGAACATGAATAGATTGGTCACACATATTGCCTAAGTCTTGAAGTATTTGATTAAGACAATGAACACAAGAACAAAAATATGTCTCGTTTACAGATTTTGCATTTTGTTCAACATACTGCAAGAACTCTGAAACTCTTTTTTCATATTTTGACTGATCCGACGTTCATTCATCTAGTTTCGATCCATACTATGTTTGTAACAAACTTCATCAGTCTCAATGATTTAACTCTCACAAGGTTAGGCCTTACCCATTCGGGAACATTTCACATTGGTCTCTAGAATACACAAAATGGAAGCAGTCACAGATGACCACAATCAAATATGCATCCGGAGAGCAATACAAATAATATGAACCAAAATTTTATCAAACTTATCCATAAATTTCAACGTACATGTTATAGCAAATTATTAAAAATAATTTTGCCAAACTGTCTGATTGGACAATTCAAAATTTAATACAAAGAATTAAAAAATTAATTGTGTTAAATCTCAAACGAGAACTAAGTTTCACTCAATGATTTCATACAACAAATATATTCAAAATGTAATTAACAACATATTGCAAAAATTCAATCTAAAAAGTTTACATAACATGACAATCATAATATCACAAGAAACTTAATCAATCATGCATAACAGACTAAAATCACATTTCCAATAATCATATCTCCAATAACCAATCACATCTCAAAACTAAAATTCATATATCCAATAACTAATAACCAATAACCAACCAAAAAACTAACCTTCTTCAAGGGTTGAAAATGGGGTGGAGGAAAATGAAGGAGTGAGAAAACATTTTATAGTATGTCGCCGAGGAGAAAACACAATAATAAACACGCACAATAATGATCCGAAAATCATCGCCGCATATGTTCTACAAGGCGCACAAGAAACTACACCAAAAGTCCATGAAAACGTATTTTAATCGGTGCAAATGAAAGATAATTCATCCAAACATAATGTAATAAGTGTAAAAAAGAGTTTAAACAGTGCAAAGTGATAAAAACCTTACCTTAGAACAATACATGTAACTAATGTTCGCATTCTATAGTGGGTGAAATGCAGATCATTTGACGTCAAGCCCCTCTCATCTGTCGTCAACATTATTAAGATATGCCAAATATTCTATTAAGGGATATTAGGCAATCAAATATTGTGTTAGTTATAATTTAGAATTATTATAATTTGTGCAGATCTGTGCACTTGTCATTCCTTTAATAGATGAAGAATTATAGGATCCTTGTATGTATATATATGGCACTCTACTCTTTGAAATAATACATCAGAATTATTCTTTAAACCTTTTATTATGGTATCAAGAGTCAAACACCGATATCCTTTACAATATAGAAACCAATGCTTCTTTTTTTTCATTGAATATTTCTGATGGCTTCTTCCGATAAAAATTAATCGGAGAAACATGATTTTGGAACTTCCGTGGCTTCCAAGAGTTATATTTCTACTGCTGCCGGATTTGTGACCAAGTCAGGTATATCTAACTCCGCCCTTAATCTTTCTATTGTTACTAAGGATAGTGATTGGATAATTGATTCGGGTGCTACTGATCATATGACTTGTGATCCTCATATATTTACTAATTTTTCCTCTAATTGTTCTAAAACTGTTATTATTAATGCCAATGGAGTCTCATCTCCTATTGAAGGTATAAGTAATGTATCCCTTTCACTTTTCTTATCGATTCCTGATGTTTTATTTGTTCCTACATTAAACTGTAATCTTATCTCTGTCAGCAAGTTAACCAAATCACATTCTTGTGTTGCCTTATTTTACCCAACCCATTGTCTTTTTCAGAACATTCATTCCAAGGAGAACATTGTTAGTGGTAGAGAGAGTGAAGGACTATATTATTTTGAAAATGTCTCACAACAAACCCATAAAAGAGGGTTGGCTTGTCTTGCGAATGATCACATACAAGATAAAAAGAAAAAGAAAATATGGTTATGACATAAACGGTTTGGACATCCCTCTTTTGGTTATTTAAAAAAATTATTTCCATCATTAATTCATAAATGCAATATTTCTGATTTTTTTTGTGAAACATGTGTTATGGAAAAAAATCATCGTGTTGTGTTTCCTTTAAGCAATAACAAAACTGATTTCCCTTTTTCATTAATTCACATAGATGTTTGGAGCCCTGCCCCACAATCTACACATAATGGAAAAAAATGGTTTATTAGTTTTGTTGATGATTGTACTCGGGTAACCTGGGTATATTTGCTTAAACATAAAAGTGATGTGTGTGATGTGGTTAGTTCCTTCTATCATCTGATCGTTACACAATTTAACACATCTATTAAGATTATTCGATCAAACAATGGAGGGAAATATTTTAAGACTGAATTAATAGAGTTCATGAACTCTAAAGGCATCTTGCATCAAACTACATGTCCTTATTCTCCGCAACAAAATGGAGTGGCTGAGAGGAAAAATAGACATATATTAGAGGTGACAAGATCACTTTTGATAGATGGTAATGTCCCATCTCATTTATAGGGTGAGGTTGTGAGTTCTGCCGTTTATTTAATTAATCGAACCCCTTCTAGTGTGCTTAACTTTCGAAGGCCTTTTGATGTGTTGTCTGATCATTGTATCCTTCCTCCCATAGTTTATTTACCACCTCATATTTTTGGATGTGTTATGTATGTTCACTTACACCCACATCAACGTACAAAGCTTGAAGAACGAGCGATCAAATGTGTTTTTGTTGGGTATGGATCAACTCAAAAAGGTTATCGTGCTTACCATCCACCATCAAAGAAATTTTATATTTCTATGGGTATGACGTTTAATGAACATGAATTTTTTTATGTTGATTCTCCACTTCAAGGAGGAAATGAAAGTGAAGTGCATAATCATGATGTTAGTATGTTTGATATCTCAAATATCAAACTATATTGTGAAGATAAACTATTGTGTGAGGATCATTCTGTAGGAAGTGAGCCAATCCTAAATATGGACACTTCTCTTTTGGATAATACAATGTCTTCTGATCATAACCAATTGGCTCACTTCTCCACAGGTTCAACTTGACTCTTCAGACGTACCTTCTGATCCTATCTCTGATAACACTTATTTAAATGAAATTGATCATGAAATTGATTCTTGTCTGCGTGAGACCACCAACACACCAAACACTGAGTCTACTACTGTTCAATATATTCTTCCACCTCGTTCTAGCCGTGGTCATCCTCCACCTAAATATGAACCAGACCTCCAAGCCAAAGTTAAATATCCCATTAGTAAATACGTGTCATATCACAGGTTATCTTAGTCACATGCATCATTTATATCTCAATTATCTTCAAATTCTATTCCTAGTAATATACAAGAAGCTTTAGCAGATCCTAGGTAGACCAAATCAATGGTTGAGGAGATGACAGCTTTAGAAAAAAAACAACACTTGGGATCTTGTGTCCTTACCAAGAAGGAAGAAAACTATGGGCTGCAAATGGGTCTTTGCAATTAAGCATAAAGCTGATGAAACTATTGAGAGGTATAAAGCAAGACTTGTGGCTAAAGGTTACACTCAGTCTTATGGTGTAGATTACCAAGAGACGTTCGCACCGGTAGCCAAGCTCAAAAATGTGAGAATACTTTTAACGCTAGCTGCAAACCAAAATTGGCCTCTTCTACAATTTGATGTGAAAAATGTTTTTCTACACGGAGAAATTTCAGAAGAAATTTATATGGATTCTCCACCAGGCATGATAGATTCAATTGGAATGAAGGTTTGCAAATTAAAGAAAGCTCTATATGGATTAAAACAATCCCCAAGAGCATGGTTTGGAAGGTTTACCAAGTCTATGAAGGGTTTTGGCTATAGAGCAATAACTCTGATCACACCTTATTTTTTAACCGAGGAAAAGGAAAAATTACAACTTTGATTATATATGTAGATGACATGATTGTTACAGGAAATGACCAAGATGAGATTTCTAGTTTACAACAATATCTTGCATCTGAATTTGAGATGAAACAACTTGAAAACCTCAAATATTTTTTTGGTATTGAAGTGGCTAGATCAAAACATGGTATTTTTCTATGCCAAAGAAAATATATATTGTCTTACTATTGGAAACTGGACTGCTTGGGAGTAAACCATTTGATACACCAATTGAACAAAATCATAAACTCTTTCAATGCTCAAATTCAGCAAGCATAGATAGTGGAAGATACCAAAGGCTGGTAGGAAAATTAATTTATTTGTGCCATACACGTCCAAATATCACCTATGTAGTGAATGTTCTTAGTCAATTTATGCATGACCCACGAAAGCTTCATATGAATTGCAATTTGCTGATGTTCTGACCAAAGGAGTGTCAAGAATGTTTAATGAGTCTTTATTCAAATTGGGAATGTGTGATATTCATGCACCAACTTGAGTGGAGGTGTTAAGATATGCCGAATATTCTATTAAGGGATATTAGACAATCAAATATTGTGTTAGTTATAATTTAGAATTATTATAATTTGTGCAGATCTGTGCACCTGTCATTCCTTTAATAGATGAAGAATTATAAGATTTTTGTATGTATATATATGGTACTCTACTCTTTGAAATAATATATCATAATTATTCTTTAAGTCTTTTATTAAACATGTTCTAAGACGTCGCCCCCTATCTAGCCATCGTTTAAGTCAATAAAAATATTAAATTTGGCACTTAAAATTAGGCTTTTTTGGACCTTTATGGCCTCCATGGTGGGGGTAGCCAACATCAAATTCGAATTAGACGTCAAGGTGGGGTAGTCGCCATCTCAATGAAACAAATATATTCAGTTTGGCACTGAAAAAGAGGTTTTTTCGAACCTCTATGGCGTCCGGTGTAGGGATAGCCGACGTCTAATTCAAATTAGATGTCGTGGTAGGGGTAGTCGTAGTCTAAAGGTAATAAAACAGTGACTTTTCAACATCATTTGACGTTAGACCCTTGGTAGCTGCGTCTATAACTATATTTGACGTCCAAAGACTCCTTTTCCGACGCCTATAACTGTGTTTTATTTATATAATTATCATTGGTCATTTTCTACGTTAACTTTTCTTTCATTAGATGTTAAACGGTTATACACTATTTCTGAACTAGTGATACGAAATAAAAAATATATAAATTTATATTAAAAAGTTTTACAAATTAATTTATAACTGGTCTTATTTAATGAAGAAAGTAAGTTTAAATTCTTAGACATTTTAAAAATATTTATAAATAATTTATCTACTTATATCCATGATTAAAATATCATGATTCAATGGGAAAGATTCCGTTGAATGATTTTATTTAATTTATTTCGTTTTCATATTCAGCCTTAAAGACCTGAGTTAAATGCATCTATCATAAAAGTTTGCATCGAATATAAAGAAATTAGGAAAATAAAATTGGCAATGTAATTAAAATAATAATAAAAATAGCTAAAATGTGAGTTTTAGGTCAATGTCTGTGAATGGGAACACAGTGCCAGATCTCGTCTATCACAATTCCCGCACGTGATCGTTTTATCGATGTTTCACGTTTGTCGTTTTCGCTTAAAAAAATAATAATTGTTTTAAATTAATTTAAAATCAGTTCAAACTATTTTTATAATTTTTTTCTCTAGGGTCCTGTTATGTCCGCAGACAGAAGAGACTAATGTAAGATTGACAAAAAATTAAACAAAACACATGTAAAACGAGAAAAAATAAACATAAAAAATCCTTTTGAATTTTTAACAGATAAGATTTTATTTTTTTTGTTTATAAATAAGGTATATAGTTAATTATGGATACTTAATGTTTTATTAATGTTTATGTTTTTAAATGATGAATTAAAACAATAAAATAATTTAAAATTTAACAACTTGTAAAGTAATTTATTTTAATATATTATCATTTAAAAATAATCACTTTGATCACATTTTCAAAAGTTTAACATTTTTACATTAAATTATTTTTAACATTTTATTTCACAAATGTTTTTCTAAATATACTAGTATACTGTTCAAAATATTCTATTGCATCAATTAAATTTATAATAATTTTTTTATTTATCTTTTTCAATTCAAATATGTTTTTTCATTATTTTTTATTTTGTTTTTCACTTTCTCCTCTGTTCAATTAAGTGTTTAAGATAATACAGTTCAGGATTGATAACTCTGTTATTTTTCTTAAAAAACATGTAAGCGGTTGGCAAAGCGATATACTTTTTTTTTTCTTTTTTTAAGATCGAAGACTAAATAAAAAGAATAACATGAAATTCTTCCTTTTACTTTTTTTTTCAAATAAATAGTGCTAATATCAAAAAAATATTTATTAGTATATGCAAAAAAGTATTTATTAATATCTTATTATGGTAATTTTGAACACACATACAAACATCTCTTAATTATAAATTAACAAGAGTATTAAAAAATATATCATAACATTACTTTTATAATTTTCCTTGACCGTTACATTCAACTAGCATTAACTAACTTGTTTACATTGGAATTAAAAGGATTTGGATGGATATTAAAAGCGGGTTTTATACTAATATGAAAGAATATTAAACCCTATTGAAGAATTTGATGACGTGCTTATGGATTACCGACTCAACAGTGAAGAATGTAGGCGAGATAGAAAAGCTGCGGAAAAGCACGTTTTGAATAATTTGGGTCCCACGAGTAAACAAAGGAAAAGACGAATAAATAGGAAATATATGTAGAATTAAAAAAAAGCACGTGGAGTTAGGATTCACATTATCAATGAGTCCATTAAAAATCGAGATCTTAAGCTTATGGCTGTGGCCATTCCAACATTACACCCTCTATTCCATTCAACCAACCACTCAACCCATTTTTGTCTTCTTACAATTAATTCTCTTTCAAGTTTATTTGAATATTGAAAAAATAGGTTATGCATCTAAGTATTTTTTTTATATTATAATCATTGAATTATAAAATTGTATTAAAAAAATTTAAATGTAGGTCTAAATTTTATATATATTAAGTAAAATTGAAAAAATAAAACATCATATAAAGATGGAGACTCAAACTTATGGTTTGAATCAATTTTTTATGTCGTTGAATTAAATTTTTATTGGTGGTGTTTTTCTAGTAACATCTTTCCTCAATAGACTTTATCGATAATATGCAGGATAACTCTTTTTTTTCATTTGTACAATCATCTTATTAAAAGTTTGTAAATAATATGTAGGATTGTTTCGGTTTGTAGGGTTGATATAAAGTCTTCTAGCTCAAATCGTCATCGAACTCTTAGCTCAGGTCATAAGATGATTCTTAAATCTTCGTACACCATTCGGTTTACTTGGATGTTACTTGTAGAAAGTATTTTAATGCTCAAGTTAGTGTTTGTCTGAATAATTCTACAATAAATGTGTAGTAAAAAGTAAGTAATTACATGAATATCAAGCCTCTATTTATAGACTTTTGTAATGAATTTCTAATTAGGACGGACTCAATTACAACTCATTTACTAGTAATCTTATTCTTAACCTAATTGGTCTTAATAGTTAACCTTATTTGTGATTCATGATTGATACAGTAATTTTTTTATTTGTATAATCGTCTTATTAAATATTTGTGACAAGATGATTTTTGAATAGTTGGCCGTGTGACAAAATTACAAAATTATATTACTATTGTTTTAAACGTGAGTTTGTTTTTAGTTCAAATGTTTTATTCTAGTATATGAAGAAATACACTGGAATTTATTTATTGTTTATGCATTTTAGTTTATTTTGATAACATTTAGCTTTTCTAGACTAAAAAGAATAATTTTAGTTAGAGAAAAACTTATTATATATAGTTCTATAATTATTGTTTGTACCGTTCTCCATTTCAGACTAAAGTTTCGTCTTCATTGTCTTCATAATAGATGTAATGCTTTGATGCAATATCATTTCTCATTACTTATGCACAAATCTAATTTTAATTGGAAAATAACACTTTATAAGTTATATATATATATATTAATCTTGGATAACAAAATTACAGGTAAGATTGAAGCACCTAGACATGTTTGGGTTGATGGTTGCAACGAAACAGCATACGAAAGGCACATATTCGGACACATCCATTTGAGTTTATCAACTTTAAGCATCATCTCAATCATAATCTTTGCTTTTCTCTTTAGTAATAATCTGATTATGAAACCACTAATTTCATTGATACTGATGCCAAAAGCAAGATATGGTGATGCTAATCTCACCTTTTCAAAGTCCTTAGTTTAATCATTCTTGATGCATGCATCTCTGACACTCCTTTCACGCGTTATTATAATTCATTTTCTAAATTCACTTTTATGATCTGAAATATTTTGTTTTCCATATTTACATTGCTTTTTCTTCTGTTCATTATAGTTGTTAAATAGAGATAAATGTTCACTTTTTTTCTTCATTGTGTACACGCAAATAAAATCACGATTTGACTTAGAATAAAAAACACGTTTGGAATTTTCTGTACATGATAACAAACAAAGCATAATGCTTTTAACATACGGAATGTACATTGAAATTTGACTGTACTTCTTGCAAAAACCAAATTTCATCTCCAAATAAATGGACACCGGGTTAGGACAAATCAATCCACAACTTTTAGATTCAATTTAGTTTGATAATAGTTTTTTTTTTTTATTAAATTTATGATAACAATATTAATAATATGCAATATATAATTACGTCAAATTATATAAATAATTTATTTTAATTTGATTCAATAAAAAAGTAAAAAGTACTATGATCTATATTTATTAATCTTTAAACTTTTTTATCAATTAAATATTTAATAATTTGACGAAGTATCTAACCGAAGCGCAAATTTGAAAAAATTCCAATATTACTTAGATTTAAGTATTTGTTTAAAATGTAAAATCAAACATATTATAAAATATAATAAAAACATGGTTCCTAATCTATAACACATTTAAATTAAATTAATTTTATTTTAAATTATTTTATTTTCAAATATTGTATATAATAATACAATTCAAATTTATAACTTTTTTAGTTTATATAATATTTTAATTACCATTTACTGTAAACTATTATTTAAATATTAAATAATGGTTGATAATTTTAAAATATAAATACTATGATTCTTTTAGTCGACTTGATCCTTGACGTTATTTTTTGGTCAAAATTGTTAAGATCTTTTTTTTTTCAATTGATGTTAATAAAGGATTTTTTTTTTGTCAATTGTGTATGATTGAGTTTGTATTACGTGATATCAATTACAATCATTTAAACTAATTTTCATCTGAATTATTTTTATGATGTCGTTGATGGACCTTTTTTAATCAATGGTAATTGCAAACTCTCCTTACCAATTGACAAAAGAACAATCATAGGTAATATTAATCAAAATCTTTTTCAATTAGGAAAAAAAATCTTAACTAGCAATAGATAAAGGATTACATTAGTGTCTTTGATAAAAAAAATCATAATAAATATTGAAAAAATAACAACACAAACATCAATTTACATCAGTCAAAAAGTAGTGTTCTTGATATTAACCGAAAAATATAACTAGTATCAAGTTATAAATAACAAAAAAAAAATAAAAGAATTATTGTAAGAATGTGAATAAAAAACAATAGCTTCTATCAACAACAATAAAAACCCTTAAATCTTAAATCCTAAATCCAACATTAGTAAGAAAAATTGTAATTAACATCGATTGATAAAATTGATACTAATTGAAGAAAACTTTGATTGACATAAACTAATCTCATTTCCATAAATTAAAGAAACAAAAAACGCTCTTAATAATATTGACAGAAAACTTGATTTATTGTTGGTTGAAAAATAACTCTTACCTATACCAACAAGATAAAATAATCTTAATATTGTCGACTAAAAAGTAAACATACTCAAATAAGTTTGAAAAAAACTTTCCTCAACATCTTTGTTAAGCTAATAAAATTAAAATTAGAATTTTGATTAGAAAAAATACGAATGCAAGATTTTTTTTTCTTTTGAGGTAAAATTTTGATGTATCCAATTTTAAACTATTTAATTGCCTATAAAATTTTAAAAATTGACTTTTTTAAACGGTTTACTCAATCAACATATTTTGTCAAACACGTATTTTAAATTCTTTATGACAGAGGATAATAACGACTATCAATTTGTATTATTTATAATTAATTAATAAATAAATTTATTTTTAATCCCCATAGTTTTAATATGATGTTTTAATTTTGCAGTTTTGTTTGAAAAAACAAAATTGGTTGTATATATTTGGTTCGATATTTTTAAAAACTTAGTAGTTCTTCATTACTTAGCTATTATATTAATGCTACGAATGGTATTTTCAATACAATAGTGGCAATATAATTAAAATTTAAATATAAAGTTGTTAACTAGTTTAGTTTTGATTTGAGAAATCAAAGAATGAAAAGTAGTTTGTCTTCCTACACAAAGCATGTAATATTTTGGTTAGTTTTTTAATTCGCTTTGACCAATGAGTCAATTTGTTTATTTCGTCTAAAATTATATGAATTTTAAAATATAAGATAAATAATTAACTTAACCATTAATTTTTTAAGACGCTGTGAATTTAATTTTCTTTTAACATATTTATTTTTATATCAAAATACGTAAAAGTAATACGAGATTGTAACACCTTATTTAAATTGATATTCTAGTTGGTGGACTAATATAGTACCTTTATATAATATATTTTATAGAATTCTGAAACCTAAATTCCGAGAAAAATAATTAGAAGACTTTAGAAAGTTAAACAATTACTTATTTATCTTTAAGCAATTTTATCTAAGGTCAAATATGTTTTCATCTCTAAATTTTGTGACAAAAATCGAAATTTTAATACATTTTGATTTCAAAACTTGAAAAAATAATAAGTATAGTCATTTTAATTTAATTACATTAGTTTCTTTCATGTGTCAAATACGTTTGTCAAGTAAAAATAAGTAAAAATAATTGGATTAAAAAAATTATATCCATTCAATTTTAAAGTTTTGACTCTAAAATATATAAAATTTTATAAATGAGTTTTAATTTCACATCAAAGTTTAGAAGTTAAAAACATATTTAATCTTTTATGTTTCTATAGATTGAAGATAAAATAATTAAATTATAGGTTTAAACCCTCCCTTGGTCCTCAAGTTTGTATGGAAATCTCAGTTTGGTCATCATCTTTTTTTCTGTCTTAATTGGATCATTTTTTTTGTAAAAATGAGCACATTGTACCATAACCGTTAAGTGGTGTGAGACGGCGTTAAATTGATGTGAGCTGGATTTTTTCATTTACTGACGTGACATTGTGCACTAAAATTGAAAGGCCACGTGGTGATGTTTTGACTAAAATTTCGATGTTTTGTACACTAACAAAATAAAAAATTTAACTTTTATATTTATTTATAAACTTTCTATTATTTATCTATTTAAAGTTATTATACCCTAGCTATATTTATCTCTTATAAATATCTTATTATTAAATGTGTACAACTATTTTGTTATAACAATATATTTTTAAGAATTAATTTAATAATAAATAAGAAACTATTTTCAAATTAAATTATAATATTATGATTAATATTAAAATTTTTTAACGTATTGAAAAATTAAGATTTTCATTTTTAAACCTAAATTAGCATTGAAGATTAAATTAGTCATCTATCTACAAACAAATTAAAAAGAGAGAAAAAGACTATAACCCCTTTTGGAAATTTCCAGTAAATAACCTTGTTATACTGTCAACAAGATACTCAACAAAATATCTAATATGGACTAATATAAAAATAGTCATTTATTTATGTCTAACAACAAAATAATATATGTAAAAAAATTTATAGTTACATCTTTATAAATAAGTGGAGGAGATTTAAAAGAGATTTTTCATTGAACCACGTAAAATAAATACTTTACATAAGATGTTAAGATAAAAGTGGCAAAAATGAGTTGAGTTGGGCTTGACGGATCAAAATTGGAGGCAGTCGAGTCTGATCATTGGTAATTTTTTAATTAAAAATTAAAATAAAAGATAATTAAAAAAATTAAATTTTTATATTATATTTTTTAATAGTGTAAATATATATTAATATTGTAAATTATATTATTAATATTTACAAATTAAGTAATTATTAATATTAATGAAATTTTTTTAACATGTAATAATTATTTAAATTTATTTAATTAAAAATATTAACAATTAAAAGTTTAGAAAATATTTTATATGATTAAATATGTTTTTAATATTCATTTATATATATAAATAAAAAATGAAAAACAAAATATTTAAAAAATAAAAAACAAAATATTTAAAAAATTGAAAAAAAAATAATGGGTCAGCTCGGTCTACCTGTTAACTAATATTGTACGGACATTTCTTCTTTGGGGGCTAAAATATCTTTGCTGCCATAGTACATTTTGAAGGATATTTATTAATTAAAGTTATGTTTACACTATTAAAGGTCAAATGTCTTCTTGTTTTTCTTCACAATTTACGTGCTAAGCCATTTTATGCTGGCAAATGATCTAAAGAAGTTTTTAAACTCATGTGAAGATAATCTAAAAATATTGGCTCTTATACCGTGATTTATTTGCAATCGTTCTTACTCAATAATCACTCAGAAGCTATTTTATTGATTGATAAAATTGCAGTTTATGTAGAACATACATCAAAAATCAGTAGAGTCAACATTAATAAACAAAAAAGGACACTTTAGGAGGTTTCACATGTTCCAAATCAGCCGCCTTTATCCAAAACAGTAAATTTCTTAAATATGAGAATCAAAAGGCATAGAATGGGTCAGCCAAGAGCCGTGATCTGGTAGAAATAACGTAAAAAGTAAAATATTTTGTTTTTAGTTAAATATATTTTTAATTCTTATAAAATAAAATTAGTCTTAAATTTGATATATTTTTATTTTTAAATTATAGAAATATATAAATATAATTTTTAATTCAACTATATTAAATCTTTTTATGTGTTAATTACTATTTTAAATTAGTATTTACTTTTTGACACATACTAATTTAAATATCAGTTTAAAACATTATTTAGTATGTAAAATTTAATATTATTAAATTAAAATATTATATCAATTTAATTTTCAAAGATGGACACCAAATATATCAAAATTTAAAATATAAATAAATTTTAATTTTTCATCTAAATTTAAAAATTACAGATATATTTTACTTTTTATTTTTTTAGGATAAAGGTAAATCAATGAAATTCCAGCTTTTCTTTTTGTTTTGTTCAATTACTCCTCAAATACCCAAATGGTCAATTTCACAAATATCAAAGATTATTATAACTTGAAAATATGTTTAACAGCTGGCGATAAGCGAGATTAAGCGGATAATACGAATTGAAAATGTGGGCCCGGGTCATTCAGATCCGAAAGTGTGGTGTGGGTTACACCCACAGGATTGGATATTAATGCGGTCCACGACCATAGAAAACCGTAGAAGGGAGCATGTGAGAGCTCGCCACGTAAGTAAAGCAGTCAAATCAAGCGTCAGAAACCGACACGTGTGTGACCGAGCGAGAGATTAGTGTTACGGGTATGGAGGCATTTCGTCACGCGCTTTTCTACTGTTACCGCACCAAATGACAATAAAAGTAATTAATAATTTGATACAACGTCACCCATGAGTCATGTGGCGCGTGTGAACTGATCATTATTTAATGCGTTACTTCGTGCTCTTCGCTCTAAGCTTTGGACCAAGTCTTTCTTTCTTCATACAAATATCATACTTTCGAGATAACATTTAATCGTTAATATTTATTTTCTTTTATGATATGAAACAAGCATCAAATTAACATTTTAATCAGTGGTAATAAAATTAAAATTAATTTAGTAGAATAATTGCATGAGTTAATATCTAGTTAATTAATTAATTAATTTATTTATTAGTGAGGAGAGAGTGGAAGCTGGACCCGTGTGAGAAGAGAGTAGAAAAGCCAGGAATGTGGGACTGCACTTTCCTAATGTGTGGTCGGCTCCGTTTAAAATAAGCGGCGTAAGTAAACACTGATATTATGATGATATCATCGTAGACAACCGCCGTTACCGTCACCATTGTTATCCGTACCGGTCTTCGGTCTTACCCAAACACTTGCTTCTTTCTCTATATAAAACGTTCAGACACCCTCCTCAACTTCATCCAAACCAAAAAACACACACAACAACACACAGTCGTTAATAAAACATCAACATCATCATCATCGAAGCTGCACAAATTCCCAACACTCAACAAAGCTCAATTTAGATTATCCTTTTTCGGTAATTTCTTTAACATTCCTCAGAGAAGTGGTTTTGTTCTGTTTCTAAAATGAGCATACCCATCCCCTTGTATGTGTACGTTTCTGTTTTCCCTCTCTTACCGTTCACGAATGTTTGAATTCAATACAACGTGGGTGGTTCTCTGGAATAAGCATGTAGATGTATCTGATTTTATTTTTTAATTTTCTCTATCTTAAAAAAAAATACCAAATAATTCGGGTTTCAGCATTTGATTGTTTCTGGTCATGATTTCAGCGTCTTGCTTCTTCTTTAATTGGTTTGCTTTCTTTTTTTAATGAAAAGATTACGTTATGGATTTTAACTACAATTTCATTGATATTAAACTATTTTTTTTTTAGTTATTGAAGTTTTGGTTTGGATAGTGATGGGAGAGGTTTGAATTAGGAGAATGATTCCTGGGTTTGGAACAATTTCTTTTGCTGTCAGGTGGAAACTATTTTATTTTTTATGTTGTATCCATATGAAACCTACCTGCCAACGGAAGTTGGAGCAAATAACAGTTGTGAAAGAACAAATACAGATGATATTATTAATTCGTAGAGGTTTGCTTCGATTTTCATGATTTGGGTATGTAATCAACAGAGAATTTTCACTTGCTGTTTGGTATCTAATAAGAAGCAACCTTTTTATTAATCACATGGGAGGGCTGTTGAAGTTGCTTTCTTTGGAATTTTTAATAAATTTGTGACATTGTACGATTCCCAGTTCAGATGTTTTACTAGTTGAACATTTTAAATACCAACAAGCTTAAACCTCTTGTTTTTGTTTTTCAGTGTCGTTGTATGTTCGTGTATGATCATTTTTCTTTTTCCTGTATGCATCACTGTAAACCCAACCACACTCTACTTAGCCATTCCAGGCTTCGATTACCTCTAGTGGTGGCAAAAGAGTTATGAATTTAATTTTTCACACTTCATCAACATAAGTTTTCTAGTGTTCGATCGCTTTCTTTATTTCTTGTGTGAGCAGTTGTTATCTTCTCTACAAATTGCAGTTGCACTAGATTAGTGGTACAATGAACTTGTGATTTAGCTATTATTATACTTATTAGTACCTGTCTATGTTGTCCTTGCAGGCTCATACTCTTATATTGAAACTGTTGGGGTTCAAGTGTGAAGCAAAGTGTTGAGAAGCTTGCAGAGGGTGGTGTTTTTCTGATTTGCTACTCAGATTAATAAATCCCCCCGTCACATAAATCAGCTGATGCCATCTTAGGATGGACTCACAACAGCTTTTCAGTTTTGGTGTTGCAAGTGCAGGATTACCTTACGTGCCATCTTTTCCCACTGTTCCATCCCTACCCAACAGGCTGCTTGGATCCTTGAAATATGACATTGGCAACTCACCTAATTCACCATTTTCCACTTATTTTGATTCTGACACCCTTTCTGCATTGAGTGACGGCCAAGAGCAATACAGCCCCGGAGAAATCCTCTCGGGTGTCAGCTCCTCTTGTAACTCTTCACTGGAAACCAACCAATATATGTATAAATCAATCTCTTCTGTAGACTTCATAGACAATTTCCCACTATATTCTGCTTGGAACTCTCTTCCACAGAATGTGAATAGTAATCAGAAAATCCAACACGCTTTGCTAGAGCTAGAAACTGCTCTGATGGCCCCCGATGATGATCAAGTTACCACTCCAAATACATTGGCCGGGAGCAGCAGACCAATGGCATCTGGCCACAGATACAAGCCCTGGAGGCATGAGAACGATGGATCACAATATGCTCAGCCATCATATGTTCCCAGCAGTAGGCTATCAAGTGAAGTTGTGCATGTAGAGAAACGCCAAAAGTTGACGGAGGAACCATCACTACAAGCTTTCCCACCAAACGATCTGAAGCAACTGCTGATTGCATGTGCCAAAGCCCTTCATGAAAACAACATCAAAGATTTTGATCAATTGGTAGGAAAGGCTAGAGATGCTGTGTCGATCAACGGGGAGCCAATCCAGCGGCTTGGCGCTTACATGGTAGAAGGGCTTGTTGCAAGGAAGGAAGCATCAGGAAAGAGCATCTATCATGCCCTTAGGTGCAGAGAGCCTGAAGGTGAAGAATTACTCTCTTACATGCAACTGCTGTTTGAGATTTGCCCCTACTTAAAATTTGGTTACATGGCTGCCAATGGAGCCATTGCGGAAGCCTGCAGAAACGAGGATCGCATACACATCATAGACTTCCAAATTGCTCAAGGATCTCAGTGGATGACACTTCTTCAAGCCCTTGCAGCAAGACCTGGTGGTGCTCCACATGTTCGGATAACGGGGATTGATGATCCTGTTTCTAGATATGCACGTGGCGGCGACGGATTAGATATTGTTGGTAAAAGGTTGGGCTTGATGTCTGAGAAATTTGGCATCCCAGTTGAGTTTCATGGAGTGCCTGTTTTTAGTGAAGAAGTGACAAGGGAAATGCTAGATATCAGGCCTGGAGAGGCCTTGGCAGTGAACTTCCCCTTGCAGCTCCATCACACAGCTGATGAGAGTGTTCATGTGAGTAACCCAAGGGATGGACTATTGAGGTTGGTGAAGTCACTTTCTCCCAAGGTGACCACACTGGTGGAGCAGGAATCAAACACCAACACAACCCCTTTCTTCAACAGGTTTATCGAAACCTTGGATTACTACTTGGCAATCTTCGAGTCTATTGATGCCAGCCTACTCCCAAGAGAAAGCAAGGAGCGGATCAATGTGGAGCAACATTGTCTGGCCAGGGATATAGTGAATATTATTGCTTGTGAAGGCAAGGAAAGGGTTGAGAGACATGAACTATTGGGGAAGTGGAAATCCAGGTTAACAATGGCTGGATTCACTCAGTCTCCTTTGAGCTCTTATGTGAATTCTGTCATAGGAATCCTTCTCAAGTGCTATTCAGAACATTATACTCTGTTGGAGAAGGATGGAGCCATGTTGTTGGGGTGGAAGGATAGAAATTTGATATCAGCTTCTGCCTGGCATTGCTGAAACATGGCTGAAACATAGATAGGAAATACTGTCTAGTAGTAATGGTAGTACAAGTATCATGATGATGGAAGCCACATGGTGCTTGGAGGGATAAAGTTTAAGGTTTATGTTCACTGTTAGTGCTATGAATTTCATCATTCTTCTATAGGACTTTGCCGTACCTTAACATTTGTCCATAAAGAGAGACCTAGTATATTCATTCTTTTATAAGATTTCAAGTGTTTCAGATGTTTTTCTTCTTTAGATATTTTGAACTTGTGCCTGAGTTTGAATTACTAATTATAGGAATCTCAAATTTTGAACAGCGTATAGCTTCGTATATTTAGGAATGAAAATAAATAAATTCGTACCTATGAGGATAAAGATACAAATATTTAGTGGATAAAGATAAAAATATTTACTTATTCACTTATTCATTTGTTAATAGAATTTGGTGATGGAACGGGGTATTATAATATTCGATTAAAGAATATTCACTTAATTTTATTTAAATATTTTTTTAAAGTTTGAGTAATCAAAATAAAATTATTAATTAAATAATAATGAAAGATGATTTAAAATTTATTTTAATATATTTTTAATTTTGTTTAGATTCTAATAAATTAAAGTTGTTTAATAAAAAACAATTTTTAAAAATTTATATTTTAGTGTAATTCATTTAAATTTATTTGTGTTAATATTTATTGAATGATTTAATTTATATTGTATTTAAAAATTATTTTTTATCTAAATTTATATTTTAAAAATTATTTTTAAATAATTTAACTTCAAATTTTGAAAAATAAAAAATAAATTATATACATATATAAAAAAGTTACAAATATATATATATATTTCGAGTATTTTAACGAGTAAGAAAATGACAAATAAATATTTCTAGAAAGAGCCGGCACTATCATACCAAATCTACAAGTTGTCATCTTTACACATATTTTTTGGGTTCCTTCTTATCTTGAAAGATAAAATTGCCAGCATAACTAATTAAGATTACGTGGTTTCCCTCATCAACTAGATGATACTTTTGACAGATTTTACATTATGCGTTATGATATATATATATATATATATATAT